>QEOT01123741.1:0-84083 GCA_003123785.1 Pterocarya stenoptera
TATATAGCATTACTATAAGACAAATTAATTAGATCACAATTGATCATGAAGTTAGATCATGAGCTTAATCAGTACTTTTGTGGTTGGGGCTGACCTAACGCATTAAGTATGCTTATGAACTCAAATGATCCTTGCTTAATGGGTTTGCAAAGAAAAGTACAAATGTGGTTACTTCATGATCAGATCATAATTGACATTTCAATAATGCTCATATTAATATTATTATATATTAATATATGCCTGTTGATTAAACATTTTAAATACAGACACAAACGTACTGATCATGAACCAATAAAAATGCTAAAATACAAAAAATTGGCTTGGCCGTCAAGACCTTTGTAGTGTCTTATTAATGTTGTTCACATGTATTTGTCCTAATCCTAGTTCCCTCTTTTCCTCTTTTTTTTTTTTTTTTTTTTCCTGGGTGTTCTCTCTTTCCTTTGCAGGGGTTTAATGACTTGGCGGCATGGATTGTGGCAGACCATGCTCGTCTAGAAGGAGAAGTCCTTGAATGGTGGAAGGCATGTGAAGCCTCCAAGCTTTCTGCCAGGGAATGGCAGGCAGACAGGGCTAAGCTGGAGGCTCTGTCAGAAAGGGTGAAGGAGCTTGAAGTGCAGTTGGAAGGTCATTTCCACTTGTTCCTAGGCGATTTGGAGATTCGTGAGGATGAACTTNAATAAAAAAATAAAAAGAGTAATAAATGGGTATAAGTAGGAAGTAATAAGTCTATCATTATCTATTTTTTAATGATATGTAATCTTATAAAAAGTTAGAAGTACTACATGTTTGTATTTTGAAATTATCTAATAATTACTTGATAACCAATAGCACCATTTTGGAGCTTATGGCCAGAGCATTGGATGATTATCCACACGCCTAATAAAGATCAAATGATTAGTTAGAGATGCTGACTTTGGGGCACTTCTGGCTAGTACGGATAGAGTGATGGCTCCAACCGGTTGGATCGAGTCTCCGATGAAGCCCTTGAAAGGGGTTGGTGCAAGTCGCAACCGATCAGAAGCGATTCCCATTTTAGAAAACGTCTCCTAGAAGAGAACATCAACAGAGCTATCGTTGTCAATGAGGACTCTTCTGGTCCGGTAGTTAGCAATTTACGATGTTACCACCAGTGCATCATCGTGTGGTCGTGATAAGCCTTCTTCGTCTTGTTCGCTGAAAGTTATTAGATATTTCCCAGCCTGATCCCTGTTGTGGGGGAATGGTTTGTACGCTGAGAACACTTCCTCGTACTTGGCCCTTCTTGCATGGGCCTTCCATGCTGAGGAGGTCACTCCCCCAGCATATCCTCCCATTATAGTGCTAATTTCGCCTATAGGGGGTTCTTCTTTGCCCATGTTTCTTTGATGTGAAATCTCTCTCTACGCGGGTTAGCGGCTTTTCTTTTGTCAGGGGCTTTGTTCATCTCTTTGGGTAGAGTTCCTTGCAAGTTGGGCTGTAACTTCTACTAGTCGGACCCTGGTTTCTTCGAATGGGACTTCAATTGTGGTTTCTTCGAGGGTAGGGGCAGTAGTCTTGCTACGGTCCATCCTGTTCCTCTTCATATCAGTCATTTTGGATCTCTAGATCCTCAAAAAATTTCTTCCTTGTATAGCAATCTTGTGTATTGTGTCCACTACTCTTATGGAAGGAGCAGTATCTGGTGTGATATGAATCTCATTTTCGTTCTTGTTGTAAGTTAAAGTTCTCCTCATTTTCAACCGTTAGGTTAGAGTGCATACGAGGTTCAGGCCTCCCTTGTTGGGTATGCTCTCCTTTGTCTTTAGTTTCATAAGCCCTCTTTTTGTAGCCTTCCTGGCCCGAACCTTTATGTCGGTCTGTTGTCTTCCTGTCTGCTTTTTCCAAGTCACCCTTTCTGGGGGCTGTTAATGCTCGAAGTGTGTCTTCTCCGTTATGTAACCATCAGCGCGGTCCATAAACTCTCTTAGAATCGCCGAAGTCTTCTGGGCTATTTCCGTCATGAAGGGTTTCAAGGCCAAATTCCTCCTAATTGGGCCAAGGTGATTTTCTCATCTTGGTTATCTGTCGTCATCAGTTCTTTGTTAAAAAGGGAGAGATACGACTTGAAGCTCTCATCGTCTCTTTGCTTAACAGTCAAAAGATAAGTCACCAGTCTCCTCCTTGTTCGGCTGGCCATGAACTGCATCAGGAAAAGACTTACTAGCTCATTGAAGCTATCCACAGTTCCAGGCCATATGGAGCCAAACCATGCTCGTGCAACTCCCTTTAGGGTGAGAGGGAAAGTTCTGCATGCTACTTCGTTGGGAAAACCGTGGAGAGTCATGTGGGCTTTGAAGGTTTCTAGATGTTCCAATCGGTCCTTTGACCTGTCGTATGCTTCCATCTGGGGGACTTTAAATTTTGGAGGTATAGGTACTACCATTATCTCTGTACTATACGGTAGTTCAGATTGGTGAGAAGCTGATCTACTGTGGAAGGCTGGCCTATCTGTTTAGCTACTTCTATTTGGATTTGCATGTTGACTCTACGCCATTCTTCATTTGCAATGGCTACATTGTGATAAGGACGGACCTCTGAGTGATGACTTTGTTGGTCCGCCTCAGGTTCTTCATTGTCCTTTCGTAAGGCTGCATTTTCTTGCCGGAGGGTCTTCATGTTTGTCATGAGTTTCTGTATTACTTCAGCTTGTTCATTGAATCTGGCTTCCATTGTTTCGGACTGCGCCGCTTCACACTGTGAGTGCTGAGAGTGGCTTGTTGCCGGCATACGAAAGACATGCTAGTTACGGGACAACAGAGATCCCACAGACAGCACCGTTGTTGATGTTGTGTATCGCAGGCCTGGGCAACGTCTCGCAGGAAGTGTTCGAGCGATCACCTTCATAGTAAGAACAACCGCAGGGGGGACTGTGAGGTCTGTTGATCTTCTGATTCTTAAGTTAGTGATGGGCTATAGAGATGATGAATAGCATATATGACCAAAGAATAAAGTAGTAGGGATGAGTTTTTTATGGTTGATCTCTTTTTTGATTGCTGCTGACTGTCTTATTTATAGTTACCGACCTGGTCTCCACCATAGTGGAGTGCTGCATAGCAGGAGATAATATGCTTGTGCCATCGCTTCACCGAGCAACCCCTGTACCCTTACCTTACAGAGCCAGTATATGCTCAGGGTTGCTATGTGTTGCGCGGGTTTTGGGCCGCATTGAATGCAGCACAATCTCTTGTATTGGGCCATATTTAATCTGGCATGCTTTCCTCTGGGCTGCATTTAATGCGATGTGCTTTCCTCTGGGCTATCTTTAATGCGGCACGTCTCCTCATTAATGCGGGGTATAAACCCGCTCCTCGTATGACAATGAGTCTTGAGTTCCTTCCTTCTCAAGTTTCGCCTATGTCCTTTGTCCTAGTGCTCGTTATGAACAAGGTTCGCCCTGGCCATCATACTGGGCCTTGACCCAGGTGTTGCTGGCTTGTCCCAGCCCATATAGTGTTTTCGGGCCCCGAACCCTAGTCCGGCCCACATTTTTGCTTGGTCCAACCCAACTTTATATTTGTGTTGGACCTAGGCCTTGCTTTTACCCAATATGAGGGATTTTCCCCCTTCACACTAGTCGATCAAAATTTTCCCCTCTATTCTCACTTCTCACATGCCCTTTATTTCGTTTATATCAAAATAAGTTTTGGGGTTTTCATATTATTGGGAAAGCTTCGAATTGTTAATATTGCTCCATTTTGCTGATGGTGACTAATTGTCATTCAAGAAATTAAAACCAATTGGTGTACTTGGAGAGATATATTTGCTTGGTTTGGATAGTAAAATCCTCCTAACTCACATTATTTTATTTCATCTCATCTCATCTCATCTAATATCTAAACTTCTATACAACCACAAGTACTTTTTAATTTCAAATTTTTAATTTTTTTATATAATCATTACAACTTTTTCAAAATTCTATACAAAACACAAACAACAATTTAACTTTTTTAAATACCAAAACAAAATTTTGTTATAATAATATTTTAACTTTATAATCTTTTTACTCAACTTTTGCTCTCATTTCTCAAAATTTTATAAAATATATTAAATAAATCATTTCACTACAATTTATAAATCATTTCACTATTATTCACAAATCATTTCATTAATATTGAAACAACGTCAAATGTGTCTCATTAGTCCGCTATAGCACGGCAGATGAAGAATATTATAATTGTTCTTCAAAGAATTATCTCCAAACTAGTCACATAGGTTTTTTAGGCGAGCTTCTCCGACAATGTATATACGCTAGCTACTTATAATATCTTTCTTTAACTAAACATTATTAATAGGCAATTATAGGTTTGGTGTTTCTATTAATTTTATGAGTAATATTAGAAACAATCATGATTTGTGTAATTGTTGGACAATTGTTTTAAAAAATAAAGGAGTCTACCATTAAAATTTAATTATTTTTTATGTAGATCTCATATTTACTTATTTTTTTCAAAAAGAGCGTGCGACACTTGCATACTTTATAACTACAAATATCATTTCTCTAATTTCATTTGTACATAGGACGGTGCTACATCCATCTCTCCCTCCTGTTGGGAACTACCATTAAATATAATTAATCTTCTTGATCTTTTTTGTTGTCTTTTCTACATGTATTATTTTTAGACTTTTAAATATTTTTAAAAAAAAAATCATAATACTATTAAAAAATATTTTCTTAATCACTAAGTAAAAAGAAAAAGAAAAAATTCTAACGATAACACCGAGCTGTAAAAACCAATGGTGAAAGTATCATTTTCCTTAATTTTTAGAATGGCACTACAGCTACTGCTGGTTCCCGCTAATTATTTTGGGGTTTTTTTTTTTTACACATTTTTTTAAAACTTTTAAATTTTTTTTAAAAAAATCACAATATTATTAAAAAATACTTTCTTAATAATAAAATAAAAACAAAAAGAAAAAGAATGCTTGTAGTAGCTCCCCGCTAGGAGCGGAAGGAGTAGCATTATCCTTTGTGTATATCCATCAGGTAGGAGATCAATATCTAGAGCTCCGCGTAAACAGCTTTCTCAAAACAAACCGCGGAAAACATCCTACGCGGTACTGAAATGTCAAAATGGATAAACAGCAAAGTGATCATCAGCAGAAAGACGGATGCTTCCAAACAAACTTGACTTCTACCTTCATTAAGTTGTTGAGGAGGAACCAAAATCTGCCTAATATCTATCTAGTAGTACTATACTAGGTGGTCGGAAATCTTCAAATTGATGAATTAAGAACAAGTCAGTACTATGATCGATCATAGTACTGCTAATTTTTAATAGATTAAAAAAATTGAGTAAATCTAAGACCTATATATAAAAATAAAAAATAAAAAAAAAACCTTACATTTTAAATAAAATATCGGAGACTAAAACACTTAAGACTGTATATAACATTACTATAAGACAAGTTAATTAGATCACAATTCATGAAGTTAGATCACGAGCTTAATCAGTACTTTTGTGGTTGGGGCTGACCTAACGCATTAAGTATGCTGATGAACTCAAATGATCCTTGCTTAATGGGTTTGCAAAGAAAAGCACAAATGTGGTTACTTAATTCATGATCAGGTCATAATTGATATTTCAATAATACTCATATTAATATTATTAGATATTAATAATATGCCAGCTGATTAAAAATTTTAAATACAGACACAAACGTGATCATGAACCAAAAAGGCTAAAATACAAAAAATTGGCTTGGCCGTCAAGACCTTTGTAGTGTCTTATTAATGTTGTTCACATGTATTTGTCCTTGCCCCCTCTTTTCCTTTTCTTTTTCCCTTGTGGGATAGTTTTGTAATGTCCTTTTTCTTTAAAAACCTTCCATTAAAATTATTAAATATTTTGAGAGTATAAATGATCATGTAGAATGTCCATCGAATAAAAAATGACATGCTATTAAAATTGCTTACATAAACACTACTTTTTAAAGATAATGATAGGCTTACTATCATACTACCACCATTTAACTACTTTATATTAGTGTATTTGAATTTGAATTTGAATTTGAATTTGAATTTTTTTAATTATTTTTTTAACATCCTTAATGATTAAGAAAAAAATTAAAACAATATACAACTTCACTAATAGAAGTTACTTTCTTAACTATTAAGTAAAATATTTTTTAAAAAAATAAAATAAAAGGAGTAGTAAATGGGTATAAATAGGAAGTAATAAGTCTATTATTATCAATTTTTTAATGATATGTCATTTAATAAAAATGGAAAATGCTAAGGAACCCGTTTTGGGCTTCCTTTATTTTCCCGATTCTTTATTTTTTAGTTTTTTTTTTTAACTTAGTGATGAAGAAAATATTGTTTGATAATATTGTAAATTTTTTTCTTTTTTTAAAACTATTTAAAAGTGTTAAAAAATGATGTGAAAAAAGTTTAAAAGATTTTTTTTTCACATTATTTTTTAACACTTTTAAATGTTTTTAAAAAAGAAAAAAATTCATAATATTGTTAAACAATATTTTCTTAATCACTAAGTCAAAAAAAAAAAAAATCTGAAAAAAAAGGGGGAGCATTAGCCTATAAAAATTTAGGAGTACTACTATGTTTGTATTTTGAAATTATCTAATAATTACTTGATAACCAATAGCACCGTTTTGGAGCTTATGGCCAGAGCATTGGATGCTTATCCACACGCCTAATTTATAATAAAGATCAAATGATTAGTTATTAGATAATGGTATGGTAGTACTCCAATCCTATAACATATCAAATATGTAAACTTCAAGTTCAATATAATACTTCAGAAGAGATTCACATGTTACTCATGCATGCGACTAATTCAAACATCATGACATGCATGCTCATGGTGATCATCATTGATCACATATTACGTACATATTCACATGGCTTAAACCTAGAACCAAGACGTTGATGGTTCAGTACCATTTTCCTTTATCAAGTTGTGCATCATGTGAACCAGTTGAATCTTTTCTTAATAGAAGGAAAAATAAACATCCAAGCGTGTTGATCATTTGAAGCGAAAATACGGCTGAGGATTGTCAAATTCGTTAATGCTGATATGATTGTTTTTTGTAGTGTGCGCGTCAAAACCTCCGATATTTGTTGATCAATATAATGTCAATTAAATAGTAAAGTGTGCTCGTGGGGTCACATCTTTTTCTTGAATATAGTTTCTTTTCATGAATTCAGTCGGCAGCATTTTGTTTTTCTTCGATAATAAGTTATCTCCAATATTGTGATTTTGGAAATTAAGAAAAAAATAAATAAATAAGTTTTTTTTATTTTTCTTAAAGCAATACAAATTAATTAACTTGATAGTTAAGTTATATATATATTCATTAATTCGTACCATTATCTTTAAATCGTAAAAATTGTAAAAATATAGTTATATCTATATTATTTTTGTTGTGAAGAACTCATATCATGCATGCATTTTTATAGGATATTATTGTAATTGTGTGCAAATCTCGCACATTCTTTTTAAAAAAATAGTGAGACCCATTATTAAAAAGTAGATTTTTTACATGAATTCTAAATTTATCTTTTTTTTCTAAAGAGAATACGTGAATTTTACGCATCATAAGACTACAAATTATTTTCTTGTAACTCTATACACTAACAATTATCGTAAAATGAGCTATTAGTTATCTTAAGATGATCGTCATGGTAGTTTGAAATGATGATCAACTCATGTGCCTTTGACAATCAAATTGAAGTTAAAATTCAAAGAAGCACATTTTGATTTTCTAAGGTTTGAAACATTCCAATATGACCCATATTTAGACCAATGTGAATGTGCCATCTGTGGACTAAAAACTTTCAATAGCTAATGCCCACTTTTGGGTTTATCCATTTCAATGGGAATCTTGGGGTTGATAGATAAATGGGAATAGATGACCAAATTTTGTAACCAAAAAGATAAATAAAACAGGAGGAAGAAGAAGATGATGAACAATTAGGAACAAACTTAACTACCTCAACTAACCTGTTGGTTGTGAGCCAAATGCCACACGTCAAGCAAGCAACGCAAGCACTGTGGATTGGAACAAAGACCAAGAAATTATCTCATCTTTGACTGTTTCGAGTCGGTTGCCTACATTGTTTTTTGAGTTCTTCATGGGTTTGGTTCTTACCATGTTTGAAACCCTGCACGTAGTAAACATTAACCTTGAAAAGCGGGGGCTTGACTTGGTAAAGACCCTTTGCTCATCTCCACCATAAATGAATTTTTCAAGAAATCTCTTTTTTTGATAAAAAGAAATCAACTGCCTAATAATTGTTAATTATTTATAAATATATATTTATATATAAACAAAATTTTAAGATTATCAATTGTATCTTTAGCACTTCGAATGTAATAGTTTACAATGTTTTATTTGATTATTTTGTTTTTAACCTAACAATTAGGATTGACTAATGGCCTAATTCTTGAACTTTCTCAAATTCTTAAATTTTCATACAAAATAAAATAAATAATTTAATTTTTTTAAAATTTTAAAATTAAAATAATATTCTAACAATATTTTATTCAACTTTTAATTTTAATATCAACTCATCTTATCTGATCTCATCTTATTTACGAAAACAAACGGGGCAAACTATTTATAAGTTGGTGTCTAAACATAGTATTTATTATGAGATCTGTCAAAATATCAATACATTTATATGCTTTGACATGTTGAAGGTTGTTATGACGTGTCGGGTGTATCAAAACATTTATATCCCCGCACATGTCGAAGATTTTTATAAGTAATACTATTCTTTATCTTAAATCTTATTATTTTTAATTAATTACACGTGGCAATGTCGCATTTAAGGTGATTTATTCTATCAACCATGATTAGGATAAAAAATACAAGATTCAGTCCATTTTTTGCCCCGCAGGATCAGCCTTTGGTAATCCTCGTGGCCACACACCATACCATTTCAAGCTTTCAAAATACGACTTTCAAGATGTTCATTACAGTGTTCACACTTTATAAAAAACCAAAAATTCCTAAGATATCATAAAGAAAACCATCCCATCAACTTCAAAAATCATTAATTCCCAAAAACAGATTGATTTCAGCTAATTATATTTAAGATTTTTGGATTAGCTTCAAAGGAAAGACATGTGAAAAGGGCAAATCATCCTCTCTTTTTTATGTTCATGTGGAGACCCACCTAATCAATGGGGATCATCTTTACCATATCAGACGGCAAGCAAGAGTACAGGAACATCATATCCATTATCTCTGCCAGTGATCTAACCACACACAATTGTTTCTAAATATTTCATGAACAAGTTGCCAAGGTCCAATACAGTCGTCTCAAGTAGATCCAAAGGTGGTTCTTTCCTACCGAACTTCGCTTTCCTGCCCTCCTACGTATTAACGTTGAAACTTGAATCATCCTCTCTCTCTCTCTCTCTCTCTCTCTCTCTTCCCCTTCTATATATATTGGCGCACACAGCTGTTGTTCTTATTGGTTCTTATTAGTTTTAGCAGTTGCAGAGACAGAGATATAGGTCGATACGTTTAGATAGACATACAGAGGAGACAGCCCTAATCCTAGTGAGTTTTACCGAGTTTTTTTTTTCTTGCCCGGAGAAGATGGAGAACGTGAAGAACAACAGCAGCAGCAGCCATAACAAGATGACCGAAAAGAAAGATGGGATCGAGCAGAAGGGTTTTCCGGTGCATAGCCAAGTGAGAAAGATTAAGCAGGAATCCGAGAAAATCATAGACTGGTCTCGGGAACAGCCGGAGATGAGACTGGTGATCCGGGAGATCCAACGGCAGCTTTCTCGCTCGCCCTTGGGATTATCTTGCTGAACCTTTTTGGGTGATTATTATTAGGATATTGAACTAGGGTGCTGAAAAGTGAAGATGGGTTGTCTGTATGCCATCTCTGTAAACAGAGACAGAGGGTTTCTCTGTTTTCTCTGTTCTTTTTCTCCCCTGTTTTCTCTCTTTTTTTTTTTTTTTTTTTTGTTTCCGTTGTATATACCTTTTTCGATATACATGACATGGTACTTTTTGTAATATAAACTGACTAGTCTTGAGGATGATGGATTTCACTGTCCTTGATTTCCCATAATTTCTTGGTTCTGTTTATTCATATCATTCACTTCTTCCTGTGATTTTTCATTCCTTCGTATATGCACAGATCATGAGGGATGGAATATTGAATAAATTCACCACGCTTAGATGATTAAAATAGGAATCGGATGCTTTGGTAAGAACTACTGCCAATTCACAAGATTATGATGATTAAGATGGTAATCAATTAATGTTGCTTTGGTTCTGATATTGCTGAACTAAAGTTGGGTTCTAACATAAGTAAAATTATAAAGAAAAATAATTGTTATGAGATCTGAACTATCCGCAGCAGAAGCCTAAGCTCATTGCTGCAGCTATTTTTCTCTTAACCAAGAAGAAAATAAAGCATGTCTTGTAATTGTCCCAAACTCTGTTTTCTGCATGGTTTGAAACTGATGTTTCATCCTCTTTTCATTTGTCTTTAAGCTTCTTTCAAATTGTCCTATAGTCTGGATCCGGATATTCGAGAACGATGACTAAAGGTTAAAACTTTCTTGTCCTCTTTGTTCATTAGACTATTTGATCATATGGGTTTGGTTTCAATATTTCAAACAGTAATTATATAATGTATCTTCAAAGATTTTTTCTAATGAATAGTTAGAGTTTTGTATTCTAGTTCAATGGTTTGGTAGACTGAAAGAGAATTGGATTTAATCAATAGAGACCAGAGACCCAATCTATTCACCTGAATGCCTATCCGAAATACGCCCGCAGCTTTTTAGATTTTTGGAGGTCGAAGGATATTTTGTTTAATGCCGGCACGTTGAGAGATGAGATAAGTTCAGATGATTTGTGAATAATAATAAAATTATTAATTAAAATTATATAAAATCTCATCTTTATATCCAAACGAACCGTGAGAGATGTGATCATACCAGCACTAATCCACCATATTTCATCGTAACTTTGCAGTTAAGCCTGCTTGTGCGAAATCTTTTAAAAAAAAGCAAGGGTGAAACTGTCCTTTTACTTTTGCCAAAAAAAAAAACAAAGGTTTGTCAATGGTCCCCACCAGCCATTGGATCCGGCTCTCCTCTGCACTGTACATGACAAAACTCATTTACAAATCAAAGAAGCAATGAAAAACCCGACTCGAATGTTGAGAAGCCTTTTTACCTCTACAGAGGAATACTATGCTGATCCAAAGATTCCTTCGAGGGCCATTGGCGTCTTCTTTTTGACAAAGAAATCTGCAGTCTGATTCATTTCCCATGAAAACAACACCACCAAACAGTTGTTACATTCAAACAAAAAGGTTAAAAGCTTGATGTAAAGTTTGTAACCCATCTTGGATACTGTTGTTACAGTTTATAGTGGATGCCACGCTACTCGGAGTGAGAGATTCTGCAACAAAGAATATACTTATCAGCACCAAAAGCTTGTCGAGAATTGTTGGGCGGGAGACTCCAACACTCAAACCAGCATATATATATCAATAAAGACACTTCTGAGATGATGGATTCCACTACAAAATGGTCATTGTGACATGGTTCTTTCCTTTTTTGTATCCTATTTTCCTTTGATAATAGTTTGCTAATCTCAAGCTCTTCTGAATGATCTCAGCTTATGGAAGAAATTGAATATGGATATGGTAGATAGCCGGGTACCCAAACTCGCTTTCGGTTTATATCCCATGAATTAGTAGTGATCTGGCTGAAGTCAGGAATTGGGATTCAAGAGAATTAAAATACCAATGTCTTGTTTTGATATAACCATCTCACATGTGGTCAGAGAAGCCAACCAAGTTGGGGGGTTGGCTGGCCAAGCATATAGCAAATGGGGTGAACTCAAGAGTTTCTGTGCCATTTGTCACTGCCACAAGAGGCTAGACATCTTGTTGAAAGAAGAAAACAGAGAAGAAGAAGAAGAAAAAAAATGGGAAAATGATGTTATTCTCATTCACGCTCTGTAAAAGCTCAATT
Organism: Pterocarya stenoptera; assembly: GCA_003123785.1. Taxonomy (NCBI): domain Eukaryota; kingdom Viridiplantae; phylum Streptophyta; class Magnoliopsida; order Fagales; family Juglandaceae; genus Pterocarya; species Pterocarya stenoptera. Next base: position 12,000 of record QEOT01123741.1, read on the forward strand.
ACAGGAAATAATTCTAGCTCAGCCTCACAAAAGAGCTCAACAGAAAGTGGTCCCAACTCAGTGTTGTGCAAGAGTCCTCCGCACCATCACTCGGCCGAATCTTCTCAAATCCTTGTGTGAATCTGTTACGGGAATATTATTAAGGAAATGCTTTCTATTGTAACAAATTCATATCTAGGCTGGAATTGTCAGTACACACCAATTGCTCGACATATTGTCTGTAAGGCTTTGAGGGTTGCTTGTCTATAAATAGAACTCTGTATATCAAACAATTTTCAAGGAAAATGAATATATGAATTCCTTCATTTCAATATGGTATCAAGAGCACTAGAGACTAACGTCTAAACATCAATGGCAGAAGAGTCTCCTCTGCCCAAAACTCCCAACCCACCTCCCATCTCCCAACCCACCTCTCAGCTTCCTCATCTGTCTCACCTTGTCACTGTAAAACTCACAAATGATAACTTCTTACTTTGGCGTACTTAAATGGTCCCATACCTTCGGGGTCAACGTCTCTTCCATTTCGTTGATGGGTTTGCTCTCCCTCCACCTCTTCTTCTTGCCAATAACATCACACCAAATCCCGAGTTCATTAACTGGACTCAAACTGATCAACTCATCTTGAGTGCCCTCATTTCGTCCCTCTCAGACAATCTCATTGCTCAAGTTGTCGGTCATTCCACTGCCCGTGATGTCTAGAAAGCTTTGGAAAAACTTTTCACATTACAATCTCATGTCCGTATTATTCAACTCCGGTATCAACTAGGCACCATCTCCAAAGGTTCCAGCTCCATCTCAGACTACTTTCGAAAGCTTAAACACCTCTCTGACACCATGAGTGCTGCTGGCTCGCCCTTGTCCTCTGAGGAATTTCTTTCGTATCTACTTGCTGGACTTAGTAGTGAGTATGATGCCTTTGTTACCTTAGAGACTGCAAGGGTCCAGCCCTTCTCTCCCGAAGAACTTTACAGTCTTCTGTTAACTTATGAAAGTCTTCTAACCCATGCCAATCATCTTCCTGCCTCTACTGACCTCTCAGCCAATATCTTCACAACCTCTCCTGCTCGTGGCCGTGGTTCTTATCGTGGTTCTCATCGCGTAATTATCGTGGTCGTGGCAGGGGTAGATCTACCTTTTCCTTTCCACCCACATACTCCCCCAACCATTCTACCAATCTGCCCTCCTCTCTTCCGCACTCTAAGCTGACATGCCAAGTTTGTGGCAAGATAGGACACGTTGCACTCAAGTGTTACTATCGCTTTGATCATTCTTATCAAAGTGATCCTCCAAAATCACTCAGTGCCCATTACACCACATCTGCATCTTCCCCCTCCATGGCCTGGTATCCGGACACAGCAGCTACAAACCACCTCACCTTAGCCCCTTACGTGGTAATGATCATATACGTATTGGTGATGGCTCGGCACTACCAATTTCTAACATTGGTGACTCTACTCTCTCCACTTCTTCTCGTACTTTTCTTCTCAAGAATTCGTTACATGTTCCTGATATTACTAAAAATCTCATTTCTGTTAGACAATTTTGCCTTGACAATTCTGTGTTTTTTGAGTTTCATAGTTCTTTTTTTGCTGTGAAGGACTCAACGACGGGGATTACTCTTCTCCATGGGCCAATGCGTGATGGTCTCTACTCCTTCCCCTCGGCAGTCTCTTCCTCTCCTCCTCAAGCTCTTGTTGGCGAGTATACATCCTCTTCTCAATGGCATGCACGCCTCGGTCATCCGTCCCTTCAACTCGTTCATCGCATCATAACAACACATTCTCTTCCTGTCTCTCACCGTGACACTTCTCAAGTTTGTTCATCATGCTGCCAAGCTAAAAGCTCTCAACTCCCATTTTGGTCATCTCATCAGCGCTTAACTAAGCCTCTTCAATTAGTTTATTCTGATGTATGGAGTCCTATCCTAGTTCTCTCTAGAGAAGGTTTCAAATATTATGTTTCTTTTTTAGATGACTTTACACGATATACATGGTGGTATCCGATTGTTCAAAAATCAGATGTTCTTCTTGTTTTTCTTAAATTTCAGAAACATGTTGAATTATTATTTAACTCCAAAATAATCTCTCTTCAAAGTGATTGGGGTGGTGAGTACTGCCCTCTTCATTATTTTCTCCAAAATCAAGGTATTTCCCATTGAATATCTTGTCCACATACCCATCAACAAAATGGGGCAGTGGAAAGAAAACACCGTCACATTGTTGAAACGGGCCTAGCGCTTATGGCCCAAGCATCCCTACCACAAGTCTTTTGGGCAGATGCTTTTCATGCAGCGGTTTATCTCATAAATAGGCTTCTCATTCCTGTCCTTCAAAACAAATCCCCATATGAGAAACTTTTCTCCAAACCACCAGATTACACTTTTCTTAAAATTTTTGGGACTGCTTGTTGGCCTCACCTTGGGCCTTATAACCTTCATAAAATTGACCTCTGGTCCATGCAATGCTTATCCTTGGGATACAGTGACTCTCACAAAGGCTACAGGTGTTTACATGTCCCCACTGGACGAATTTATTTTTCACAAAATATCATCTTCAATGAACACATTTTTCCTTTCTCCATTCCAAATACAACTCCTCAGACCAAACCCTCCTCTCTTCCGTCCCTTCTGGGCCCAATTCCTATACCCCACTCATCTGCTTTTTCTGCACCTCCTCAAAATCCAAATCTCTCTTCAACACTCACTCAGCCCAATTGGCCCACTTCACCTTCAAATTCAACACAACCCGAGACTCCAGGTCCTTCTACTCAGCCTGTCACTTCGAGTTCGTCTTCCTCCTCCTCCCCCTCTCTGCCTACCACTTCGTCCTCCTCAAGCGAAAATTTTTCAAATTCCTCCTCTCCATCTCAAATCGTCACTCGCTCTAAAACTAATTCTCTCCATCCTCGGCAGTTCACTGATGGTACTGTGCTTTGGCGACCACCACGTAGCTATCTTACCACTACTTCACCCATACCCAAAGAACCTACCTCCTACACCGAAGCAACCAAACATCATGAATGGCGCCAAGCCATGTCCAAAGAATTTTAGGCACTTTGACAGACCAATACTTGGTCTCTTGTTCCCTCATCTAGACTTACTACTTTGATTGGGTGTAAGTGGGTTTTCAGGACAAAAAGGCTCTCTGATGGCTCAATTGAGAGACACAAAGCTCGCTTGGTGGCCAAGGGTTTTCACCAGTAGGCCGGCATAGACTATTCAGAGACATTCAGTCCAGTTGTTAAGCCAACAACAATTCGGACCATTCTCATCATATCTATCACACCAAAAGTGGTCTCTTCAGCAACTCGATATTCACAATGCATTTCTGCATGGAGATCTTCAGAAGCAAGTTTATATGGTTCAACCAGTTGGGTTCATCAATCAAGATTTTCCCAACCATGTCTGTCGGCTCAACAAGGCCATATACGGCCTCAAACAAGCTCCACGAGCTTGGTTCTCCAAGCTAAGTACTCAACTTCTTGATCTTGGTTTTAACTCCTCCACTGCTGATTCTTCTCTTTTTGTTTACAAGCATGAAAATGTTGCTCTATTTCTTCTTGTTTACGTCGATGACATAATTCTTACTAGGACTTGTCCTGCTGCCATACACTTTGTTCTCAACTCATTAAATCAGTCTTTCCCAGTCAAAGATTTAGGTCCATTGCATTTTTTTCTTGGTCTTGAAATTAATATGCTTGCTATTGGTATGCATTTATCACAACAAAAATATATTTGTGATCTCCTAAAACGCACAAACATGGATCTTGCTAAACCTGTCTCCTCTCTTATGTCCACTTCCACTCATCTGTCTCTTGCTGATGGCCCCTCCTTCACTGACCCCACCCTTTATAGAAGCACTGTTGGCAGCCGTCAGTACCTATCCTTAACACGTCCAGATGTTGTCTTTGCGGCAAACAAAGTGTGCCAATTCATGCATGCACCCAAAGTTCCTCACTGGCAAGCAGTGAAACGCATCTTGCAGTACCTTAAACATACAGCTCATCTAGGCCTTCACATTCGACCCTCTCCACAGTATGCTCTACATGCCTTTTCTGATGCAGATTGGGCTGGATGCCCTGATGACCGCTGCTCAACTGGTGGTTTTTGTGTGTTTCTTGGGTCTAATATCATCTCCTGGGGGTCCAAGAAACAGTAAACAGTGGCACGCTCTAGTACTGAGGCAGAGTACAAGGCCCTGGCCAACGCAACAGCAAAACTTCTCTAGTTTCAATCACTTCTAAAAGACCTTGAAATTTTTATGGCTGCTCCTCCCACTCTGCGGTGCGACAATCTTGGAGCAACATATTTATCAGTCAATCCAGTTCTTCACTCTCGCACTAAGCACATGGAAATTGACTTCTACTTTGTGCATGATCGTGTTTCAGCAAAGACACTCAATGTCGTATTTATTTCCTCTTGTGATCAGCTCGCATATGTTTTCACGAAGCCTCTTGCAGCTACTCGATTCATGCAACTTCGAACGAGTTTCACCATGGTACCCTTGCTGGATTCGCGGGAGGGTAAAAGCTCAATCATAGAAAATAATTCCAGCTCAGCCTCACAAAAGAGCTCAACAGAAAGTGGTCCCAACTCAGTGTTGTGCAAGAGTCCTCCACACCATCACTCGGCCAAATCTTCTCAAATCCTTGTGTGAATCTGTTATGGGAATATTCTTGTATTAAGGAAATGTTTTTTGTTGTACCAAATTCATAGTAGGCTGGAATTGTCAGTACACACCAATTGCTCTACATATTGTCCGTAAGGCTTTGAGGGTTGCTTGTCTATAAATAGCACTCTGTATATCAAACAGTTTTCCAGGAAAATGAATATATGAATTCCTTCATTTCAATACTTTGAATGTATAAAACAAAGTGACCTATAAACAATTCCTGCATTGCTACTCTAACCAATCAAAAGAGAGAAAAAATAACTAACCTTCAACTACTCTATCAAATTCTAGAAATGACTAGTTGTACAAAAGGACAAAAAAAAAATCATAACTAACAAGGTTGAGCTGGAGGGAGCAAATTTCCATTCCCTTTGCTGTTTGGTGTGAGGTCTCGATGTTGCTTGCCTTTGCTGTAGGTAGCCGTGGCCTCCTGCTAATACCATTGACTTGAATTTTGAGACTCCCCTGCAAGATGGGCATATATGTTTAGAATGTCCATCTTGGACAATAAGAAATAAAAACTTGCAGTTGGCAGTGCCTTTGTAAAAATATCTGCTAGCTGAAACCTTGATCCCACATGCACTGGAACAACTACGCTAGCAACTACTCTTTCTTGAACAAAATGGCAATCCAACTCTATGTGCTTCAACCTTTCATGGAAAATGGGATTCTTGGTGAGATGGATTGCAGCTTGATTGTCACAGTACAGTAGTGCTGGTTGCTTGTGCTCTATATTGAAAGCCCTTTAAAAGTGTGATCGACCAAACAATCTCACAACAAGTGTATGCCTCAGCAGAAGATTGAGACACTGTAGCTTGTTCTTGGATTCCCAACTCATTAATGAGTCTCCAAGAAAGATATAGAAACCAATAATTGACCTTCCAGTCTCAGGGCATGCTGCGCAATCTAAATCACTATAAGCCTTAAAATGCAAAAAAGAACCAGCTAAAAAGAAAATCCCTTGACCAATTGAAACCTTCAAGTAACATAGGTAATGTTACTTGAAAAGAATTTGAACTGGCTTATCCATGAATTGACTAAGAACACTCACAACATAGGTAATGTTTGGTCTGCTGATTGTTAAGTAAATAAGCCTCTCAATTAACCTTCGATAGCTTGTAACATCTGTGAGCACATCAGTAAAAGAGTGAGACAGCTTATGGTTTGTTTCAATTGGGGTATTAACATGTTTACAACTAGGCAGACCACCCTCTTCTAAGCTCTCAAGGGTGTATTCCTTCTGGCAGATGTGAATACCAGCTACAGTTTTGGCCACTTCTATCCCTAAGAAAAACTTCAAGGAATCGAGATCCTTTATCTTGAATTGACTGTGTAGGAAGGTTTTGACAGCTTCAATGGAAACTAAGTTGTTGCTCCCCACAATTATATCATCAGCAAACCAAGAGAGCTGTAAAACCATTCACATCAGTCTTAGTAAACAAAAAATAGTCATTTTTAGATTGATGAAAACCAATAGAAGTCAAATTAGTAGTGAATTTTGAGTTCCACTGCCTAGAGACTTGCTTTAAGCCATAAAGCGACCCGTGTAACCTGCAGACCAGATTCTTCTTTCTGAGAAGACTCCCCCTGAACCATATAACCCGGTGGTAAATCCATATATATCTCATCATCGAGATATCCATTAAGAAATGCATTATGTACATCCAGTTGAGCTAAGTGCCAACCATGAACTGTTGCCAAAGCAAGGAAAAGATGAATTGTAGTCAATTTGGCCATGGGGCTGAAAGTTTCCTGGTAGTCAAAGCCTTCTCGTTGAGTATAGCCTTTGGCTACCAGGCGAGCTTTATGCTTTTCTATGGTCTCATCCGATTTCAACTTGACCTTGTAAACATACTTACAGTTAACAGTTTCTTTTCCAGGAGGTAGGGTGGTGACAGACCAGTACGATTAGGCTCAAGAGCTTCAATTTCAGACTTCATAGCATCTCTCCAATGAGTAGAGATTATAGCCTCATCATATGATTTAGGTTCATCGGTGAGTGAGAGAAATAAGATATATGCTCGGTGAGAGCGAGATAAATGAACATATCTTATGTGATTGGTAAGGGGGTAAGGGGTAAAAGGATGAGTTAAGGCAAGATTTGGACGTTGTGAAACAATATGACAATGATAATCTTGCAAGTAGGAAGGAGCATGTCTTACCCGATTTGATCTTCTAGGAACAATAGCAGAATTTGGTTCCAAATTTGGAACAGAATGAGCATGTTCTGGTTCTGGTTCTATAAGGACAAAATCAATTAAAAAGGAAGAACCAGTTGATCGAGAAGGTAGAGGTGAAGGGAAAAGAGGTGTGGATTGTTTTGAAACAGTGAGAGGAGTATCATCTGAGGGAGGAGAATCAGTTGTGCTAACAGGAGTCTGTAAATCTGACAATGCTGGTGGACGAACAAGATCTGAATGATGAGAAAATTGACTTGAGGATGAGTTTTGAAAAAGAAAAACAGTTTCAATGAAAGTGACATCTCGGGAAATACAAGTGGTATGATTTTTCAAATTATAGACTTTGTATCCTTTCACACCAACAAGATATCCAATGAAAATGCATTTTGCAGCCATCGGGTCAAGATTGGTCCTATTATGCTTAAGGGTTGAGACAAAACACAAACAACCGAAAACCTTCAAATGAGCGTAGGAAGGTGGAGAAGAGAACAGAACCTCATAAGGTGACTTTTTGTTTAGAAGAGGAGTAGAGGTTCTATTGATCAGGTAAGCGGCAGTTAGAATGGCATCTCCCCAAAATTTAGTTGGCAGAGAAGCTTGAAAAAAGAGAGTCTGAGCCACATTGAAAAGATGCTGATATTTTCTCTCCACAACTCTGTATTGTAGAGGAGTGTAAACACAGGATTTTTGATGTTGAATTCCATTTGAGTTATAGAAATCGGGCATATGGAATTCCATCCCATTATATGTTCGAATTTGTTTTATTTTGGAGTTGAACTGAGTTTGCATCATGTGAATAAAATTTTGTAAAAGTTGTTTGGTTTCAGACTTGAATTTCATCAAATAAGTCCAAGTGACCCAAACTATGATCGTCAACAATTATAAGAAAATAATGATGCCCTTGCAAAGATGGTTGGGAATAAGATCTCTAAATGTTACAGTGGATTAAATCAAAACTAGAAGGGGTACAAGAATCACTTAATTTAAAAGAAGCTTGTTTCTATTTTGCTAAATGACAAACAGTTCATTCTGTTGAAACATTACACTTGGCATCTACAAAAATGGATTGAATAGATCTAAGCCTTTGATCAGACAAATGACCTAATCTAAGGTGCCAAAGTGTGAAGTCTTCTTGTGTCACTGCACTGCAAAATCGAGGATTGAGAGGAATGGAATGAGCTTTGAAATTGATAGGAGTTGACTGTGAGATAAATGTATTTCCAAGAGAGCTGGGAAGGAGAAAATAGAGACCATGCTGATTTTTAGCAAGTCCAATTGTTGTCCATGAAGATAGAACCTGTATAAAACAAAATTGATTCAAGAAAACAAGGCATAGAGAAGGTTCATGAGTGAGCTTGTTGATTGAAAGAAGATTAAAAGAAAAATAGGGAATGCATAGAAAACCAGTGAGAATGATGTGTTTTGAGAGTTGAATAGTTCCAACATGAGTGACTTCTACACGAGAACCATTAGGAAGTTGAACATAAGCCTTGATGGAACAAGTGATGGAACTAAAAAAGGAGGTGGAACAGACCATATGGTCTATAGCACCCGTGTCAATAATCCAAGGAATGATGGAAATTTTAGAATGACTTTTAGGCATGATGGACAGATAATCATGTTGGTGAAAAGTAGAAAAAATAGATGAAGTATGAGGCATTTCAGAAGCAAAAGGAATTATACCAGCCATGTTGGAGTATGCAGCAGGAGAAGAGGCATGACTTTCATTGTTTGAGTTCTGAGGTTGTGTATTAGTCTGAACCGTGTCATTAGGACTGAGCTGCGACATATGTCCATTGATGAGAGCCATAAGAGTCTAAATTTGATTTTGAGATAGATTCAATTGAGGATTCTCCAACAATCCTTTCTCCTGACCTTGTGAGCAAACCTGGTTTGCTGAGTGTGTTGCAGAGGTATTCTCATTTCCATAATCAGTTTTTGGCTTTGTGAACTTAAAGTTAGGTGGGGAACCTATAAGCCTATAGGACTTTTCTCGAGTGTGTCCAAGTTTTTCACAATGGTAACAGGTGAGGTCAGATTTATTTTTCTTCGATTGAGTATTGTAAACTACCAAGGCAGAAGCTTCAGGGTTAGGCATGGTAAGATTTTTGGTTTGCCTCTGCCTTTCTTCTTGCAAAACTAGGGACAAATTCTTGTCTAGAGATGGCATAAGACTCATCAGTATGATCTGACCCCTAATGTGTTCATATGACTCGTTTAACCCTATGGAACTTGAAAACATAATCTGTTTGTTGAAACTCACCCACAGAATTAAGAGCTTTGCATGTACACAAACCACATGAGCAAAAAGGAATAGGCCTATAATTGTGCATCTCTTCCCAAATTCCATTAAGCTTAGTGAAGTATTCACTTACCGATTGGCTCCCTTTGCACAATAGAACTGAGTTGCTACTGGAGATGGTAGATTCGAACATTATCAGGTTGTGCAAAGCGGGTCTTCAGCTTCTCTCATACATGTTTTGCTGGATTGATATATAGCACATTTGATGCTATTTCCTTTGAAATGGAGTTAAGAAGCCAGGATAGAATGAGATTGTTGCAACGCAACCAGGGAATGTAAAGTGAATCAGTAAGTATTGGTGTGGGTATGCTTCCATCAAGGAAGTCGAGTTTGTTTTTCACAAAAATGGCTAGGGTAAAAGACCGATTCCGTGAATGATAATTCAAACCAGTAAGAGGTGGAACAATCACCACAATGTTGGCATTATCACTGTGTGTAAATCGAAGGGGCTTTTTGGATCTTCAGACGATGAAATGGTTGCTGTGGTGTTATGAGTAATGGCAGGGGTCCCTTCTTTTGACATTGTAGAGAAAATGAATGAGGATTAGAGGGAAAAGATGAAAACGATATTGATGCAGCAATGCTGTATGACGAAAGGGTTGACTGATGACAGAGGAGAATGTTCCGGATTATAGAGCCTGGTGCTCTGATACCATGTTGAAAGAAGAAAACAAAGAAGAAGAAGAAGAAAAATGGGAAAATGATGTTATTCTTATTCACGCTCTGGATGTACAAAACAAAGTGACCTCTATACAACTCATGCGTTGCTACTCTAACCAATCAAAAAAGAGAGAGGATAACTAACCTACAGCTAGTCTATCAAATTCTAGAACAATGACTAGTTGTACAAAAAAAAAAAAAAAACCCTAACTAACAAGGCTGAGCTAGAGTGAGCAAATTTCCATTCCCTGATCTGTTGTTTGGTGTGAGGTCTCGATGTTGCTTGCCTTTGATGCAGGTAGCCATGGTCTCTACTCACATCGACTTGAATTTTGAGAAATCTTTTAGCAATGGATCAAGCAGGTATTCTAGTGTTGCAACTTCATTAAAACCCATGGGAAAGTCCTTTTTTTTTTTTTTTTTTTTCAACAGGTACAGCTTTGCAAAATTTTTTAATTTTAATTTTAATTTTTTTTTATGTTCTTGGTTATTTTATTGAACGAAGGTATTTGTTGGAAACACCAAAGCAGTTGGGCTAAAACAGGGATCACTTTACAACTATCTCTGAACCTTAAATGCCTCAATCCAACAAGAATAATTTGCTGTGAGAAATGAATCCTGCCTTCCCCACTAGTTAAGCTTCCATCCAGCTGCGTATCTTCTCAACCACAAACACCAAACTATGTACACAGTTTCACCTTGTTGGATCAAACATACAGTTTTGAAGAGTAGATCGTAGTCTTATAGACCTCATTGAATTTCCATGAAAGGCAAGAATTGATTTTTTTTATTATTATTTTTATTTTATCTTGTTAATGTATATGTGATTGTATGAATAGTATGTCTCACATTGATGAAATGAGGACATTGCAGTGGTTTGGCCTCCTATATAAAGGCCACATTGTAACTTGCTCAATGATGAATAGAATTTAATTCTAACATGGTATCAGAGCCACGTCATTGTGTCACATGTGCATGTTATATTAGTAGCCACGTTTGTAGATTGCCATGTTAGCAGTCTACCAAATCAGAGTAGTGCTCTGATCTTTTTTCTTCCTCGTGGGCATGCCATGTTCGCAGCCACGTTTGTAGATTGCCATGTTAGCAGCCTACCAAAGCAGAGCAGTGCTACGATCTTTATTCTTCTCTGTGGGCATGCCATGTCAGTAGCAATGTTTGTAGATTGCCAAGTTAGCAGTCTACCAAACCAGAGCAGTGCTCTAATCTTTATTCTTCCACGACATCTTACCAAGTTAGCAGTCTTCTATGTCGTCCTGCCAATTCAGTTTCAGTCTTTACACAACGTCCTGCCAAGTCAGTAGTCTTCCACGATATCCTGCCAAGTCAGCAGTCTTCCACGACATTCTACCAAGTCAACAGTTGTCCACATCAAAATTGTTGACCTTTGACTTTGACCTACAGCTCAGTTTCGTTATTTGGTTGACAACGTCAAGTTGGTTTCTTATCTACCTTGAGTTTGAGGGGGGTTATTAGTGTATATGTTATCATATGAATAATATGTCCCACATTGATGAAGTGAAGACATTGTAGTGGTTTGGCTTCTTACATAAAGGTCACCTTAGGCCACATTGTAACTTGCACAATGATAAATATAATCCAATTCTAACATGGTATCAAAGCCACGTCATTATGCCACGAGGGCATGCTATGTTAGCAGCCATGTTTGTAGATTACCATGTTTGCCATGTTAGCAGTCTACTAAATCAGAGCAGTGCTCTGATCTTTATTCTTCCACGTGGGCATGCCATGTCAGCAGCCACGTTTGTAAATTACCATGTTAGCAGTCTACCAAAGCAGAGTAGTGCTCTGATCTTTATTCTTCTGTGTGGGCATGCCATGTCAGCAGTCATGTTTGTAGATTGCCAAGTTAGCAGTCTACCAAAGCAGAGCAGTGCTCTGATCTTTATTCTTCCATGACATCCTGCCAAGTCAGCAGTCTTCCATGTTGTCCTGCCAATTTAGCAGCAGTCTTTACATGATGTCCTAGCAAGTCAGCAGTCTTCCACGACGTTCTGCCAAGTCAGCAGTTGTCCACATCAAAACTGTGACCTTTGATTTTGACCAACAGCTTAGTTTTGTTATTTGGTTGACAACCTCAAATTGGTATCTTATCCACCTTGAGTTTGAGGGGGCTGTTAGTGTATATGTGATTGTATGAATAGTATGTCCCACATTGATAAAGTGACGACATTGTAGTGGTTTGGCCTCTTATAAAAAGACCACCTTAGATCACATTGTAACTTGCACAATGATAAATAGAATCCAATTCCAACAGACGGATCCTCCTTAAAGTTGGTGTATTAAGCAACTAAATGCAAAATCTGGCTAATAAATAAATATTGCAGTACTCTCAAGTCAAGGCTTTCAAAGGATGTCAGAGCTCAACATGCATCATTAGTGAACAACAAATGAAAGAAGAAGATTACTTGGCAATTGGGATGACACTTCTATGCGTGTTGATGTCACGGCGGAAGGAGATGATGACGTTTCAAGCCAATCTGTTAGTGGGTGGATGCGTGACTCAGTCGGGCAGAAATTCTTGAATGAGAGAGAGAGAGAGAGAGAGAAGGTGGTGCCATCATTATCCACAAAGATACGTAGGTTGAATGATGGAAGATTCATGGTAGGACAAATATAACGTAGCTCTGTTTGCCATAACAAACAAAGTTGCTTTCAACACCCGTCATAAACTCAAAGTTTGCACCACATATTATACATATAATTTTCGTAGTGAATCAGCACAATTTTTTCATCACTTTTAGTTATAAAAAAAAAAAATTATTTACTAATTCCATTTTACTTCTACCGAAAAAATATCCTTGTCCAGTTCCAAAAACACACTAAATAATTAATATTAAATTTTATGTAATAAAAATAATATTACAAAATTAAATTTATAAACACGACAGGCCTAATTTGGGTACGAGAATATCTCAAATATTCTTTGAAGAGAAATGTTAGAAAGCCCGATTGGGACTTCTTTTTTTTTTGCTCGTTTGTCTTTTTTATTTTTTATTTTAGGTTTTTTTTTTTTTTGACTTAGTGAAAAATAATTTTTTTTTTCACATCATTTTTTAACACTTTTAAATATTTTTAAAAAAAGAAAAAAATTCATAATATTATTAAACAATATTTTCTTAATCACAAAGTAAAAAATAAAAATAAAAAAACTAAAAAATAAAAAAGCAAACAGGCAAAAAAGGAGCCCAAATCGGGCTCCTAGCATTTTTCTTCTTTGAATACTTAACAACTATTTATTATTATTCATAATTATTATCATTATTTTCTCACTACTATTTACAGAATATTTAATCCCTCACAACCCAAACGAAACCGTACGCAACCTTAATTTGAGACGTAAAATTCTTTTTTGTAAAATAAGTCCAACCACTAAGTTCACTTTTATAATATCTTTGTATAGACCTTGGAGTTCTAAATGCATAGCGTCAAGCGTCAACTGGCTACCTCATAGGGAAGCTCTCTTCCATCCGATCTACGTTAAAGGCTTCAAATCTTTAGTTACATGGAACAAGCAAGGAGTAGGATACATGCATCGCATAAGACACCAAAACATATTGACAGTTTTAGTTCCAAGTTATTCACATAGGAAGACAAAGATACCAAACAGAAACAATGGCCAATAACTATTAGGCTAATACGTCAAGATCCCAATTATTAATTGCCCATTTATGCATTGTTCAATTTGTTCTTGTCCAAACACAGGCAAGAAGAAGTGGCAAAACTAAATGGAACAAAAGGGGGGCACAGCTTGTAATGCTGGTCCTTTTAAAGATGGCAATGGCAAACATTGAGGACAAAGATAAAGGATCAACCACGAGGGAATGGTTTGAATAATGTTCTCATGGATGCCAGAGGATGGTGGTCTCTGCAATCATGGAGGTCACCACATATGGATCCATGTTAGAAGCAGGCCTCCTGTCCTCGAAATAACCTTTCCCATTTCTCTCTGTCTCTCTACCAACTCTAACGGAGGCTCCTCGGTTTGCCACGCCCTGTCCATAACCAGATGCAAAAGGATTCAGCATTGTGTTAAATTATGAAATAAAGCACTCTAAATGATAACGGTTTCTTGTTTAAAAGCTATTAGAAATTGATTCATATGTATAATTCCATACAGAATGAGAATACAGGTGCATGAATCGCAAATCATCACTCTGGTCGGGCAATTAGTTAAAACAAGGAGGTGTAAATTTTTACCCATAAGAAGTTTTTGATGTCTGCCGTTTCATGCTTTCCGGTGAGACGGCGGTCATTGCCCTCCCCATAAGCTGCAATGTGCTCTTTGTGCTTCAATCCGAGCTTTTCAATAGCTTTTTTGATGACTTCATACCCTCCATCATTTCTCATGGACTTGGTGCTGAATTCACCACAAGTCAAACAAGGGAGAGATCACAATTACATACACAACTTTAAGCGAATTAACATATTATTACAAACCATATTATTACACAACTCCATCAAGCCATTGGGAACATATTAACAACAAATATTTATTAATGATAGATCTTGTACATTACCTATAATTAGTGTGAGCACCAGCCCCATTCCAGTCGCCCTGGTGATAATGATTTGTCAAAGTTAATACACAAAACAATATTTACAAATGCAATGAGAGACCGGAGACAATCTAACCTCAATAGGTTTGGGATCAAAGGTAAGTGTTACTCCAGCTATCTCAGTAATCCTCTGGCAATACAGAAAACGTGTCTTGAGGAACATTGGTTTTTTCATGAAGTTTGAATAAAAAGCGATCACCATCACATTTTAAGATTTCAACAGTTAGGAAAACTAGATTATATAACCTCTAGAATATAACGAGCAACCCAGAGCTCATCTCCTGCAGAGATACCAGCGACGGGGCCAACTTGGAATTCCCACTACAAAATATGTTAAGACAGTAAGTGTTTGGAACTAAACCACATACAACAGAAGCTGAGAAAATCGGCGAAGATCAAAACAGCAGAAGTCGAAAGAAAAACCAAACAAGAAATTAATTTCTTTTACCTGTCCCGGCATCACTTCTCCATTGATGCCACTGATGCTGATGCCAGCATAAAGACAGGCTTTGTAATGAGAATCGACAATATCGCGGCCAAAGGCCTTATCAGCACCAACGCCACAGTAGTACGGACCCTGTAATCAAACACACGGACTTCCACTTACACCGTGCATAAACAGCATGGAGGAGACTAGTATGAACAGAGAAAATGAGAATAAAGTAGTCCAGAATTAGGGTCACTCAAATCCAGATGAAATATAGTTTTAACAGCATGCTGCTCTTGTATCAAACATGACTATTCCCTAAAAAATGTGTAAATTATGTAAGGAAGAATATTATTGGTCATGTTGCTCAGAATACTAAATGCTAAAAGCGCCACATTGAAGGACGTTCCTGGCTTAAATAAATGAAACCAGACCCTAAGGACCTGCTCAATTCCGATACTTTTGTAACCAAAGTTAGGGTAAGGAGATACATAAAGCACTGAGGATGACAAACTAGAGGCCAGGATTTCTAATTTCAACAGAATTTTGGAACAGGGAAATCCAGAAAAACTGGAGACTTATCAGGTAGTCAAACAAAGGATACCATACAATCAAAAACTGTAAATTGGCAAAGAGAAATATATGTCACCTGTGGTCCAGGATAACCACCGCGAGGCCACCCCATTGGCCATTTTACATCTTTTTGCAACAAGGTGTACTCCTGCTCTA
Organism: Pterocarya stenoptera; assembly: GCA_003123785.1. Lineage (NCBI taxonomy): Eukaryota > Viridiplantae > Streptophyta > Magnoliopsida > Fagales > Juglandaceae > Pterocarya > Pterocarya stenoptera. Next base: position 27,566 of record QEOT01123741.1, read on the forward strand.
TACCATACCTGTTTGTTTTCGTTAAATTTGAGAGAAACTATATGCATATTCGTGGATAAATATACAAACAAAAAAGATTTATAAACAAGGAAAGGATAGAACTTGTCAAAGAAATACTCGAAACCCCAAAAGTTAGAACATACCAAGGTTCTTCAGCAACAACGTCAGGATGGCTAAAAACTTTTGCAGCATTGTATCTCTTATTTGTTGAAATAGGCTCTCCGGCCGGGGTATAGGCATCACACATAACCTATGGAGTTAAATTTGATAATAATTAAACAACTTACTTTTACTGGTAATGGACAATAACAAAAAACCTGTCTGCTCAATAAGAATAACAAAATAAGTTCACATTAATTAAGTGAAAGGGAACTACTTTTATTCTTAGCAATTAAGTGAAAAACACTTACAAGAATGTTATGGCCCCTCCTAAATGGATCCCTGAAAATCGCTTGGGGACTATTTTAATACACCAAAAAAAAAATCCAATTATCAAAAGGAATAGAGAAATAAATAATTATTAGAGAAAGAGAGTGTGTGGTCATTATACTGTAAGATAACTTCACTGTCATCCCCAGGAGCTTGGCCTGTGCTAGAACCATCATAGTTCCACTTTGGAAGTTTTGCAGGATCACTAACTGGTCCAGGAAGAGTCTGTTACATCGAAAATAAATATTGAAAAAAAAAATTAACCATAAGCCATAACATAAAAAACATTATTATATAAATACCAAAAAAAGAAAAAGAAATGAACAGAAGAAAAGAAATTACCCTGCCTTTGCTTCTAATGTCCATACCAGACCCACCGATCCTGTTCATAAATTAATACACGGGTTCCCGAATCAATTTTAACACGAGAATAGAAAAACATAAAACAGAGATAAAAATATAATACCAAGATAATCGGTTCGACCAAGAGATCATTGTAAAAAGACAAGAAAAAACCTAAGAGAGTGTCAGCTGAAAAATAATATTAATCATATGATCAGGGCGAGATGGAGAGTGAGAGACCCAGTAACAGAACGACAGATATCACTGAAGGACGCCCTATCATGAAACAATTATGCAGCAGCTAATCGAATCATGCATGGCAGAAAAAGCTCCAAGAAAAACACAGCCAAATCACAACAATGGAATGTACCCAGAAACAGAAAGACTCCAACTTTAATGAAAAACGCAATATCTATCAAGGTGATTCTTCATTTACATTGAATGAAATTTAAAAGGAACAAAAAAGCAATGAGAAAAGAGACGTTAAGATCTGAGAATGCTCACCATATGTACTCGGCGATCACCTTCTCAGTGGTTTCGGAGAGATTGAGGTTGACAAGATCTGAAAGCAGAGACATTTTCACAGCAAGAACAAGAAGACCAAATGAGAGAAAGATGTTGCACTTGCACCCAACAGGCGATTTAACGATAAAAAAGAGGAAGACTCGGATTCTGCACCGTGCAGAGACGTACGATACTCGTACTTTTAAGCGCTTAAGCTTTTGGCATTATCTTGGAGGTGACAAGTGACAGCAAACTAGTCCTGGCCGAAGATGGAGGAAGTGGTTTAGTGCATGTTTGACACTTGGAGGATCTCGTAATTTGGTGAAATATTAGAGCATTGGCATTAGTTTCATCAAATTTATCTTTAAAGTACATATTTTTCATAAATTCAAAACTTACTTATCTATAACTCCACATTGGATTAGCCATTAAAATCATCAAAATAATAATATAATATTATTTTTTTAATAATAATATTTTTATTTTTTTTTCATATTTTACAATTACACTAATTATATATACTTTAATAATTTAATTTGACACTTAAATATATTTTTTTCATATTTTGCAATTGCACAAATTATAGAAAATGTAAGAAATACATTTTATAATAAAATAATAAGTATAGATAATGAATAGTGTATCTTCAAATATGAAGATGGAAGTAAAGTTACTGTAGCTCAAAGCTTGAGCTTTGAAGGTATAGGCAATCCAATGCTGGCGTTTTAATCCCAAAATCATCAAATTTTGATGAAATCTCTCTTTTGATGAGACGGATGCTAATGCTCTTAGTCACTAGTTTTATTTAGTTCAAAAAAATAAAATAAAAATATTATAAAAATATAAAAATTATTTTAATATATTTTTTAATATATTTTTATTTTAAAATTTATAAAAATTGTATTAATTTTTGTGTTTAGATAATAACTAAATGATAATTAAATAAATAATTTAAAACTTTAAAATTGAGAAGTGTTGTACTTGAGAGATATATGTAAATGAAATTATGAGAAATTTTATAGTGTCTAAACATGCCCTTAATCTTTCCTGTCATATAATTAATTAGGAAAAATTTATTTGAATCGAGAATTCTTATCCATTAAAGTGACTTAATGTTTTTTTTTTAAACTATTAATCTTAATTTGATTCCTAACTTTTACCAAATCATAATAAACACCCTTAACAGTTTTTATAAGGTTTTTATCGGGAACATACTTTCCAAGTCTAGGATGTCAATTTCTTTCCGAGTTTAGATAATGTCAAGTTAAATTTATGTTAAATGTAAATCAATCTTAATGCATCTTTTTTGGTTAATTGAGTTAAATTTCTCATTATATCTATTTGGATAGTGGAAATATTTCATCTCATCTCATCATTATAATTTTTTTAAATCTCCACACAAAATATAATAAACAATTCAAATTTTTTAAATCTTAAAACAATAATAATATTAAAAATAATATTCTAACAATATTTTATTCAATTTTTAACTTTCATCTAAAATCATCTCATCCTATCTTACTATCCAAACCACACCTTTTTTTCTAAAGAAGTGTTTCATAGATAAACTAAATGGTTACAAAATACTAGATTTAATAAAGTGAGAGTCCCTAACAATCATCTAAAAAATAAGCAAATGCAACACAAGAGAAATAAAAAAGAGGGATCTAGAGCTAAAAATCTGGCTCCCACCCATTTCTCACTAAGGGTAAGCCGCTTGAAGCAGTTTTAGCATAGTCTGATAAACAGACTATAAAACTACGACTAAAAGTAGCAGTGGAATGTTGTGTGCTATATTTTGTTGGTCTAGATTGGCTGAATGAGACTTTCACAACCACTTTATCTTGATCATTGGTTAGGAAAAATGGAAACATAGGGAAGTAGCAACCGAGTGGATACCCCAGCATAGGGCTGTCACAGGCTGTGGAGGCATGTGTAACACCCACTTCCCTAAGCTAGGAGTGTCACATGTTTTTCATAAAAAAAAAATACCCAGCAAGAGATTTTATAATTTAATAAATCAAATTAAAAAAGTAATTAAGGCCTAGAATTAAAATTTAAAGACTCCATCTAAGTCTGGCTCGCCTGCTCACACTGATCATCATCTTCACCTAGGTGGTTTAAAAACATGAAAAAAAATTAAAATGAGTCGAAAAATCAGTAAGAAGTTCATCACAATGTAAACATAATAAACGTAAGGTTTTCATAAAAATGATCATGCTGAGAGCTTAAAATCACAATGATCAAATTGATGCTTATGCTATGCATGACGTGTCTTGATTTATCTAAATTAATTGACTAATTTAACTAATCTAACTAGCCAACATACTTAACCCTATGTGCAAGGTTGTGCACTAGCCCCACGTCCCGCTGTAGCAAGGGGAGCCACTGATAGTATTCTCGCATACTATGGTGGATCACGCTTGAGTCCGTAGCTTACACATCTACCCTGAAACTACATTGGTACCATGCATATGAATGATCAACTGATTAAACTGATCTAATATTGTCTTACACTTGAACTTAAGATATCTTACGTGTCTTATGAAGCGTGAGATGCATGACATAATATGTACATAATTATAATTTTTGAATCTGAACATGATGTAGAAGAACATGATCATATGCTATGCTGAATGACATGTTTGCATAATCATGACATATGTGGTACGTAAAAGAGGCTATCAAGAATTGGTTTTAATAATTTATCTAAGTTAACATGTGATGATCCTAGTTTGTGATAAATTACTTACCTCATTATGTTGTTTTCTGAATTTTACTTCATAGCTCATCACATATACAAAGTATTAAACGTCACTAAATCTATCCAAGAAAACATGTCCTAAAATCATACTTAATTAAATTCATATTGTATAAAATAATCAAACAAATATTCTGATTAACACCAAAATCAATGAATACTTATACCTTATATTACTTAAATACTAATAACATATTTTTACCTTCAAACTATAATTTTGTAGAATACACAGGTTATATTCAATTCCATTTAAATAAGTCGTGAAAATCTCAATCCTTAAAATGAGTTTAATTTCTTATAATTAACATAATTATTAAATCTTACAAAAAATCTAATAAATACTAGCATCGTTTAAATATTCTTAACATATTTCTTTATTTTAAAATTACAACTTAATAGCATAAATATATCAAAATTTATTATAATAAACATTAAAGATTCATTCATACAATATATTTAAAGTGTTTAAAAATAAAAAGTGAAATAAAAAGGTTTGACAAGAAATATGCAGGGTTTTTTATCTGAAAAGCTGAGACAAACCAAAGGACTACACGGTTAAGGGTTTTTGATGCACATTTCGTAGGAACAGAGAAAAACTCTAAAGGCAAGCGACATTGCGCACCACCCATCAGGCGGACCCACAAAATAAAAACTCATTTCTTATTTCCGCCCTCGGTAACATCTGAGATTTTGAAGCTTTAACTTCTTCACCTCATGGATTTTCTTAGTCCTATTCTTCGTCTCCTTTAGTTGCTTCCTTGATTTTTCTTTCATCTCCTTTAGTTGCTTCCTTGATTTTTCTACCTTGGTATCAAATCCGTTCGATGAGCCTGTAATTTTCTACCTTACGTTTTTGGGCGGAAACGAGATTTAAACGGCGATGAAAATGGGGGAGGAGAAAAACGGTTCGTTTTGGGGTAGAGGAACCCCCGTGACCTTCGCGACGACAATGGGAGAGCTCGGAGTGACAGGGCGGCGAAGGAGGAGGACTGGGCAAGCTACTTCCCCCATCTTTGGCGTAGCCATTACCGTTGTGAGCGTGACTCTTGGGTTTCATGGCCATCTTCCGCTGACAATGTATGACAATGTGTCGTTGGCTCTCTTTCGCGGAAAAGGAAGCAGTTTTGGACTTATATTTTTTCTTGCTAACAAGATTCAAGAGCCAATAAAAACTGGCGTTGCTTCTTTTCTATGTTGAAGAAAAGACCCCACATGCACTTTCAGACCTTCCCTTCATTAAGAAGTGTCGCAAAGCTTACCAGGAGGAAAAGCAAAAGAATTGTAGAAGGGATGGTTTGGCTTTGGATACTCCAGTTCCTATAGATGGTGAAATTTGCTGCTTCAAGTCTTCTGGAAGAACTTCACTCTCTTAGAGCTCCAAGCAACAACCAACAACTTCAGCCATGGTCTGTGGTTCCTTTCTTCAGAATATAATCTAATTATGAAGCAAAAATTTTAACTGAACTGATGATAATTAAAAAAAAAAAAAATCCTAAATGTAATTTTAGCTATGTTGCTAGGCTGATAAACATCTTATGTTTCTGCTTGATGAAGAGAATTTGATTGGTGATGTTAGCAAAACCCGAGCAGATATTTTTTTTTTCATCAATCACACAGTTTCAATCGCAAAGAGAAAATTAGAGAGAGAGAGGTTGGGACTTGGGGAGAGTGGCTTGGAATGGAGCCGATGACAGTGACAGTGGGTATATGCTATATGTGCTTTTAGTGGGGGAGGAACGTGGAGTTATTCCAGAAGACCGATAGTTCTTCGGAGAGATTGAATGAAAATGGCAGGTCGATGTTCTTTCTTTTCTCTTCCGTATTTTTCTTTTTTTTTTTTACTTTTTATAAAAAAAAATTCCTGCCACGTCATCTTTCGTGCACAATCGGTACCCTATATCGCTTGTACCTAACAGAATTGGAGAAAGTTAAATCTCATAGCAGCTGATTTCACAAAAAAAAAATCACATAGCAGCTTTACATGAGAAGGCAAGCAACTTTGACTTGAAAAAGAAAAGCTACACGGCAAGGTGGAAATATTTGAAATTATACCTTGAATGGCATGTACTAAAAAGGAGAGGAAAGCAAATAAACTCATGGCAGCAACACATTTCTTTTAACATGACAATAGAGGCTGCAATAGAGAGTGTTCAGGCTCACCATAAAAGTAGCAGAAAGCGATGGAAAGGTGGCCGGAATGAATTCATCAACAGTGGAAGTTTCTGTGTGTGACAGTAGAGCTGTGAGGTGAGAGAGAGACTGTTCGATGTTGTTAGCTAGAGAAAGAAACAGTTGAGCAAAGGAGAGATCTTGTGACAGAAGCTTACCGAGAGGGAGAAAGTGATGCCAAGCAACGGCCGAACAAAGATCAACGACAGCAAGGCGGGATGGAGGAGACATGGGTTCACGCATGTGGGCTCTCTTTCGATGGTCTTTCGGCGTGATGGTTGATGTAGATTCTGTTTGCCGTGAGGGACCAAGGGGCTTGTGGTGTTTCACGACGGTTGCATGGCGTCTGCTCGAGGTAGTGGCGTCGAGAGATAGATGGTGAAATGCTCGTGGTGGTTGGCAGCTTGCAGAGGAGTTGTGGCTTGCCGTTTGTTGCTATCCCCTGGAGGAGACTTGGTGGCTTGCTGGGCGTGCGTGGAGGCTTGTCGGTTTCTCTTGACCGCGACAGTGTTCTATTTCGACCAAGAGAAAACAAGGGTAGCGTTGGTGTTCAACGGCTCACGGTGGTTGTCTGGTGGAGGTACGTGTGGTGCAACATGGCGTTGCATGGTGTACGTAATGATTGTCGGAGGGGCTTCACGGTGTGGAGCTATTGGCTAATTCTATCCTGCAGTGGCAGTGGCAGTGGACTACGGTGGCTGCATGGCGCTCTGCATCTCACTAAGTGGCGTCTGTGCGGCTTTTCGTGGCATGGGCATGCTCTGTTTCCACGAGTATAAAACAGATACATGCTTTTTTGCTTGTTCCGTACAACGGTGGTTTTTTATTTTTTTTGGCCTAACAAGGTCGACGTTGCTACTGGTGGGTGCGATGCAGATCGACTTCAACGTGGGGGCTTGCTTTGATTCCAGAGGAAATGATTTGTTGCAAAGAAATATAAAATGGCTTCTACGCGTTCAATGTCGTCGGTTACAAACTGATAACGTGTATAACAACTCATATCGTGCATATCCATGATTTATGAAGAGGAAGGACGTGAGGCGGGTTTATTCGACTTCATTCTATTAATGGATAATAAAATAATAATAATAACCTCAATTAAAATTACACATTACTAATAGAATTTGATAAAATTCATAATAGTAATATATGTTAAAATAAAATATTTTTGATAATATTTTAAAATTTAAATAAATAAATAATATATTGTCTAATTTAAGCTCAACATGACACAAACCTAAATAAATAATAGCCCATCAACATTCAATAAACATTGTCTCATTAAACCTAATTTAAGCCCAATAAAATTATCTATATTCCAACCATAGAAATATTGGATCGACTCATTACAGTGCGTGTGGTTCACGCACCACTCTTGGAAAGAAGCTAATAGTCGGATCTAAGATATTTGAAGCCACTGATCCTAATGGTGCCACGCGTGACGGCGGTAAACTTGTTAGGGACCTCGGTCAAGTCCCTAAACACTATGTTCTCCACGTTTAGGATATCCTTGTGATGACCGAATGCTCGTTCCTCTCTTACTTGATTCTAGAACAAAGGTGACAAAGGTGGCAATTTGGGTAAGGTGAGGTTAAGTGTTTAGGCTAAAATAAATGTATAGAGTGATGGAAAATTGGCTAAGTGTTTGGGCTCCAAAGGATGAAGGGTGCACGGCAATATTGGCCACTAGGGTTGGCGCCACTTTGGGGTTTAGGTCTATGGTTTGGAAGATGAGATTAGGGTTAGGATGATGGAAGATAGGGTTTGGTGATGGGTGGCTAGGGCTTGGCCAAATGGTAGTTGAGAGATTTTAGGAAGTTTACTAAAATCTTGGGATTTGATTTGGAAGAGGGTATGGCTGGCCAAGTGGATTGATTTGGTCAACTAGGGTTTCCAAGTATAGAAACACTAATATGGTAAGTATTTTGGTCGGCTAGAATTAATTCAAATAAGGTAAGAGTGAACGAATTTGAATTGTAATGGACAAGGTAAGTGAATCTCGACTAAGGCTAAGTGGATGGGAGAAAGAATTTATGGACGGTGGACAAACACTAGGGCTGGCCAAATTTAGTGTTTGGATGGATTGAAAGAGCAATGGATGAAGAACAATAAGAACTCAATGAAAAACACTCAAGAACAAAGTATAAATACTCAAGAACTTGAATGAACAAAAGATAATAATTCAACACTTGATTCACGGATTGCGCCAGGATTGAATAAATCTCATATATTGATAAATAACAAGAACAAAGATAAACACAACTTGGATTCACGAATTGCACCAAGTTGCAAGAACAAGATAAATGAATCACTCCAATTCAATGAATTGCATGAAGTGATCCTCTCTTTGGGATTCACAAATTGCACCCAAAAAGCTCAAGTGCTTAGCACCAATTTGATCTCTCAAACAATAGTACTCACTCTAGTGAATTTGCCAAAAGATTCTAAAGCAAATGAAAGTTGTCTTATTTATAAGCAAAACAATTTGGAAACCCCTAATAGGACCCTTTGAAATAAATTAATTAAAATAAATCAAGATAATGGCATGGACCACATGGCCGTGGCATGCATGAGCCAATGGTTCGGCTAAGGTGATGCATGGTGGTTCTTGGTCTGGTCCATGGTTAGGTCAATGGGCGTGGCATGGGCCACGCGTGGGCTAGCTGGGTGGCCATGGCAGGGGCCACGCATGGCTGGCTGCATGGCCCAGGCTGGTGGCCTGGGCGTTGAGGCTGCAAGGCATAGGCTGGAGCCATAAGCTGGATGGCCACTGGCCTGCTCTGCAAGGTACGGGCTGGACCTATGCGCTAGATGGCATGCCACTAATCTCGCTGACTTGCGGCATGGGGGCCATGCGGCTGAGCGCATGGCTGGGCGCTGAGGGCATGGGCGCACGCCTGGGCGTGCACAGGATGGGCATGCGCATGGGTGCTGAGGGCATGGGCCTGTGCCTTGTGGGCGTGCGCATGGCCGTGAGCCAGGGGGCGTGCTGTCGTGCATGCGCAAGGGCGCACGCATGAGTGCCATGCGGCGCCTGGGCGTGCGCATGGCCATGCGGCCAATGTGCGTGCGCAGGGCCACACGGCACATGGGTATGCGCATGGGCATGCGCATGCCTGTTCGTGCGCTGTGCTGCGCACGGCCACTAACCTCCCTGGGCCTGTGGCCTGGCACGCACATGGCCTGCATGCTGGGGGCTGGTGCGTGTCAAGGCACGGGCCAAGGCATGCATGTGGCTGGTCCATGGGCATGCTGGGCCCCCTGTGTGTGACAAGACACGGGCCAAGGCATGCTCGTGGCCTGGTCAAGGGGCATGTCCCCGACATGACTAGGACATGTGCGGCAACTTTAGAGACAATTTTACGTGTAGGTCTAACAATACTCCCCCTGGCACCACACCGCATGAGTTTCACGCATAGTGTGAGCCGCGCGTGAGCTATAGACACTATTCTTTTGGTCAGTTTTCTTCCACCTTCCGATAGATCGGCAATTGGAGAATCTGCTGGTGGGGCGTGTGGCAGTCGTAGGAGGCTGGTAGGCAGCAGATCAACGTATCTTGGTGTTATTGACGAAAAATTATAAAAGCAACCGGAAAACAAATTATGGACAGTTCCAACGTTGGCCGAATAGGATGAGGGAGGGAGGAGCCGAAGCTCCACCCCCCTTCTAGGCGGGAAAGATGGGATCTGTGGTTCTTTAGTAGAGACAAGAAAAAGGCTTCTGGAGAGAGAAACAAAGAGTTTAGCTTCCAAACTGCATTATAATCCACCAATTCTTGTATTATATCTGTATTATGTTCACAAATTGTAATAAAAATTAACAATTTTGAAGGTAGCATATCCGATTTGAATTGTGTCGAATTGATTTTTATGCCGCATATTAATCAACACTAACCCGACCCAATTCGTTCGTTGAATGAATTAGGTTCTCAACTCTAACTTATAATTTTGCATGAAAAAATTACTCGACCTAACACTTACCTCTCCAACATATGTAATTAGGGTGTAAAAATATATCGAAAAATCGATTAAACTGAGTTCAATCCTGTTTGTAATTGGTTCGGTCTAATACCGGTTCTTAAGAACTGAAATCGGTCCTAAACCGAATCAGTACCGGTTTTTATATTTTCAAAACTGGTTTAAACTGAACCAAATCGGTATATATATTGTTTTTAATTTTTTATATTATATATAAACATTTTTATATAATTTTTTATATTATATTATATGCTAAATTACTAAGTGATATAATATGAGATTTTAATCTTATTATTCATTGTAACATAAAATTAATATAACATTTGATATAATATAAAATTAATCTTATAATTTTTAATATAACATTTGATATAACATATAAATTAATATAACATAAAATCTTAATCTTAACATGAACATTAATATTAAGTTATTAATATAAACTTACTTTTGATAAGTTAATCTCACTAATAAGTTAGATATTACTTGTAATAATTAGACATTAATGAAATAGTAATTGTTAATAATAAATACTAAATTTTAACAATTAAATTTAATGTTAAAAAATTATAATATTATACTTACGTAATGTCACACTTGTAAACGGTAAACTCAAAATACGAATCGAATCCAAAAAAATTGAAAGTTTCAGTTTCAAGCCGGTATGTAGAGCACACATAGTAAAATGCTTATATGTCATAATTTGATTTGAAACATAAATTTTGAAATTTGAGTCTTACAAAACAAATTTTACTAGTTAATTTTATATAGATTGTGTGTTATATGCACCAACTTGATAATAGATTAATTTTATCATATATTGCGGCATTAGCTTTCAAAGGGATATGTTTTCTTTTGAATTAGAGAGAAAGTAAGAGGATTTAAATTGTGTCATTTTAAAATGAGTAAACAACTTAATTATGACTTGTAATGAGAGCTCAAATTAACACTTCCTATAAACTTCGAAGTCCATATCCCATATATAGCAAGTGCTTGGACATTTTACAACTTAGAATTTTCAATTGATACTAAATTATCAAACTCGACAATTTATACTCTTTTCTTTTTATGAGAAATAGATTTCATTCATTCATGAAAGCGAAATTACAGTTGTGACTGATATATATAGGGAAAATCCCAGATTACAAGTCAACTACTCATGATTGGGGCTCCACCAGTACACAAATTCATTTGTGACTGATATGGTCTTCACTTCTATAACTCTCTATAAACAAACCGTCTGAGAGACCACATTCTGCTTAAAACAAAGATTTCAAGCCTCACCCTTCAGAGGAGGAGAGGGCTTTCACTTTATGAACAAAGTGTCCAAGAGACTAAAACAAAAGAAATAACAACAAATGTAAATGATACATGGAAAAATAGTGAAATACAGTTTGAAAAGTTGTAGATTCGCATTTTCAACCTTAGAGAAAATCAAAAAAGTAAACACAAAGACTGTGATGGTGCGTAAGGGACATGCGCCACCCTGGGAGCATGGCGAGCAGTCAAGCCTGAAGAAACTGGTGGCCCTGGTCCCAGAAATACCTCGCGTGGTGGCGATAGAACTCCCTTTGCGGTAGTGCGTGGTTGTCACGTGCACACTTTGGACCGCTCATGTGGGTCACGCGCTACTCCGTTCGACAAGATTCTTCACTTGTCTTAAGGATTGGCACTTTGCAAATATTGCTGTGAGGCGCGTGGTGGTCGCCGGGCTCCGAAGAACAACATATCGTTATTTTGCCCTACTTTGAACGAAAAACAAAGAAAAACAGAAAAAAAAAAAATAGAAAGAACTAAAGGGAAGAGGGAGGAGAGAAGAGGGAGGGAAGAGTTAAAGCTCCAACCCACCCCTCTAGTTTGCATTGTTGAGGAGGTGCTCTAGAAAGAAAAGGGAGAGCGCAAGAGATGCTAGGGTTTTGGGGTTAGGCGTCATCTAGTTGTTGACAATTTATACTCTAAACTATTACGTTTTGACAAAAGATACAAATTCAATTTCACATTTTTATTTTCATCCCATATATATTTAATCATTGACCGATAACACATGCATTGGTGTGTTGGAGTAGAGACCTAGGTTTTGTTTAAATGGTAAGACTATCTCAGATTATCTAAGATAATTATATACAGATGGATATACTTTCCATTCAAACACATAATTTATTTCATTTAAAATAAGCTTACTTTTTTTATTTGAACTCAGCACTATTCACTAATAAGATTTATTTGTAAAACATATAAAGAAAATAATTATTCCATCATTACAATAAGAAACCAATCATTGATGGAACCCACTACCTTTTCAATTTTTCATAAAAAATTTAAACATATCTCAACCAAGTTTATACATACAAACACAACTCAATGAGACCCACAAAATTTACTCAAACATCTTAACTCATTACTATCCATATATAAACTTAAATTATTTGAAATACTCTTAACATCTAAACAAAGTCTTATAATTCCCCCACTCGAAATTGTAATTGAGCATAGTCGAATTGAGCCGAGCTTTGAGCTACTCAATTTTAGTATAGCTCAAGCTTGTGCCGTTTGTATAGGCTTTGCTCGAGCTCAAGCTTATTAAAAAAAAAAAGGAGAAAGAGTTTGAGCCTACTAGACTCGACTTGTTTAATATTTTTAAATAATTTAAATTAATTTTAAAATAAATCATAATTAAAATTGAAGAATTTATTCAAATTAAGAATTAGGAAAAAAATTTACAATCTATTTTAAATAACATATTATATATATATATCACATTTTTAAGCTTTTAACATGAATATTTACAAATTGAAGAAATTTTGAAAGAAGGAGATTGTAACTTTTCATCTAAAAGGAAAGAAAATAGTTTTTCAATAAAAGAATAATATAAATATTGTTGTAAATACATGGAATGTAATTGATGGATGACCATTAGAATTCTCCCAAATTCATATATCCCTATTTCCCATGTTTATGTATCAATTTGATTCATGTATTGTCATTGCCGAAGTTCATGTACTTATTTAATATCATGTATCCTTCATGCCTGTAAAAGTGTGTCTTAAAGGGCATTTGTAAGGGACACACAACAAGGAAGTCGAGAAAAATAATATTTAGTTCCTGAAAAACTAATTATAAATATTATGGTTTTTCAATTCTCTTGCTACTTTTCTTTAGTTTTACAACACGTTATCAGCACGAAACTTTAGCCAACCATTGTGTCCTTTTGATCTTTGGTAAGATATTTGTGAACCATTTCTCGACCACTGTAAGTTTTTATTCTACAAATATTGATATCTGTTTGTTGCAATTAAAATTATTCTATAAAATTTTGATACAATCTATGTGATATTATATAGAATATAATATTATCATATCAATGCGACGAATATTCTTATCTTCTATATGTTAGTTTGATTTTAAATATTTCTTTCTCATTCAATACAATTAAGTAAAGAAATGAAGTATCCCTGAAGAATCGCTCTAAATCAATCATTTTATTGAAAATGTAGTATCACACAATAAAATATCCCATTGATTCTATGGGGTAGTTTAAGGGAGTAATATGTATACCAAAAGACTGTGATTCACCCCAAAGCTCGTTATGATTAAATACACCTGAAGTTGTATATTTGAAATTCTGTAGAGAAACAAAAGCCACCAATAATAATATATTTGAAATGAAACATATAACATGTTCATGTTTTGAATGTGCTCCTGCATTACCAATATCGAGTGTGAATGTTCACAAAGTATTTGAACTAATATCTTATTTACTAGTGGCTAAATAAAACGAGCTGTTAATAAAAAATCGCCAGTCTTTTCCATCGATTTTATTCCATTCCCTGAAGCGAATGAAATCCCTTTTTATCAAAGGAATCCGTGGTCGTGGATGTGGACTTGATTAAAAAAAAAAAACCATCTAGATCATGAAGCGTGTACTCAAGATTTCTCAAAGAAAAGTATTTCATACCACCAGAAGTTGAATTGCACCATGACAAAGAAAGATGAAAAAAAAGACTTACAGAATAAGTCTATAAAAAAATATGAAGCTAAATATCACGTGTTTGGTATGAAATGGCATTGGGTACATACTTGTCGTACGCCCAAACATTTGGTGAACCTATATTAAGCATGTATGAAGTAAAAAGAAAAATGGGTCAAAATGAATTTTGCTGACCACAAAAATCTAGAAGATCATCTAATTTATTTTGATACTCTAAATATGATGGTCCTAATTCATCTTGATATTTCTAATTTCTTTGTAGATCCAAACAGAAGAAATTCAAAGAGGATGATATTGAGCTCCTGAAGAGCTAAGTTTACATTACTATCTTCTAAATCTCCTGAAGAGAAAATAATATTTTAATTAAAAATACATATGACCATGACAATTAATTTTTTTTATTACATTATGTTTGAGTCATTATCTCTTAATACATCTTGTTATACTTTCTTTTGCATTAATAAAGTTTTATATATGTTTTGTTTTTATTAAGGAAGTATTGATCAATTGATCAATCTGAAAAAAATAATGGAGATGTATGTCTCGTAGACAGTTGTACCACACATACAATTCTTAAACATAAGAAATCTTTTCAATATTTAACATTAAATAGAGCTAATGTCAATACCATATCCGATTCTTCAAACCTAATTGAAAGTTCCGGAAGAGCAAATATAATGTTATCAGAAGGAACAAAATCTTGTATCGATGATGCTTTGTATTCTTCAAAATCTAAAAAAAAATTACTCAGTTTTAAATATATTCGTTGTAATGGTTGTCATATTGAAATCATCAATGAAGGCAGTAATGAATATCTTTACATTACTTCTATGATATCAGGCTAGAAGTTCATATTAGAAAAACTGAAAGTTTTCTCTTCCGACTTATATTATATAACTATGAAAACAATTGAATCAAATTTTGTAATGCCCTGGAAGTGCTCTGATCCAAAAAAAAATTATGCTTTGGCATGATGGTCTCGGACATCCAGGACCAATTATGATACGACTAATAATTGAGAACTCACATGGATATCCCCTAAAGAACCTAAAGATTCTTTTACCAATTGATTATCCATGTGCATCATGTTCTAAAAAAAAAACTAATTATCAGACCATCCATTATAAGATAGTAATTGAATCTCCATAATTTTTAGAAAAAATTCATGGGGACATAGGTGGGCCAACGTCTTCCATGTGGACCATTTAGATATTTTATGATTTTAAAATATGCATAAACTAGATGGTCACATGTTTATCTACTCTCTACTCGTAACGTAGCATTTGCTAGACTTCTTGCACAAATTATTAGATTACGAGCTCAATTTCCTAATTATCCAATCAAATTTATCAAATTGAATAATGCAACAGAATTTACATCTCAATCATTTGATGATTATTGCATGTCAATAGGAATTAATGTTGAACATTTAGTTACTCATGTATATACTCAAAATGGTTTGGCCGAATCATTTATTAAACGACTTCAATTAATTTCTAGACATTTGCTTATGAGAACAAAACTACATGTTCTGCTTGGAGATATACAATTTTACATGCAGCATCATTAGTTCGGATTAAACCAACTGCCCATAATAAATACTCTCCATTGCAACTTGCTTTTGGTCAACCAATAAATATTTTTCATTTTCATATTTTTTGTTATGTTGTCTATGTTCCGATTGTACTTCCCAAGCGCACTAAAATGAGCCCTCAATGAAGATTTGAAATTTGTATTAGCTTTGATTCTCCTTATTATTAGATATCTTGAACAACTAGTGATAGTTTAAGGCACATTTCGAAAATTTTCATTTTGATGAAACAATTTTTCCACCATTTGGAGAAGAAAATGTGCATGGAGCACAAAGATAAACAACATGGAATGCTTCAACATTCTCTCATATTGATCCAACTACAAATCAATGTGAATTGAAAGTTCAAAAGATTATTTATTTACAAGGTATTGTAAATCAATTACCAGATGCATTTATTGATAGTAAGAAAATAATAAAATCTTATATCCAACTATTAATATCCCTGCGATGATTGAAGTTCCTATAGGATAATCAAGAAATCAAGCAGCAGATGAATCTAAGACATGCCTGAAGCGTAAAAGACCTATTAGTGCAAAGGATAAGATTCTCTGAAAGAGAAAAGCAAAAGAAAAAGAAATTGGTGTTCCTAAAAAAATTCTACACACAAAACAAGTAACAAAATCAATTGAACCATCTAAACTTTCAACATCAAATTCTCCTGAAAAAGAATCTCCTGAAGATGAATCTCTTGAAGAGGAACAGGTACCTGAAAAAATAACGAGATCTCAATAAATTATGTAAGTACAAGAGAATTATGAGATAGAAATAAAATTATTATCAACAATATATTTTCATTTAAAGTTGCAATTGACATTAAATTGAACCACACACCGTCGTAGAATGTTGACGTCAAAATGATTGGACAAAATAAAAAAATACAATTAATGCAGAATTAACTCATTTGCAAAACGTAAAGTATTTAGACCTATAGTCCAAACACCTAAAGGTGTTACACATGTTGGATATAAGTATGTAATTGTACGAAAACGTAATGAGAAAAATAAAATCGTGAGATATAATGCACGACTTGTTGCACAAGGTTTCTCGTAGAAACCTGGTATTAATTTTCAAGAAACATATTCTCCTATAATAGATTCAATTACATTCAGATTTTTTATTAGTTTGATAGTAATAGAAAGTTTCGATATGCATTTTTGATGGATGTTGTTATTGCATATTTAGATGAATCACTAGACAATAATATATACAAGAAAATCCCTGAAAGATATAAACTGCCTGAAGCATATAATTCAAAATTCAGAAGTATTTATTCTATCAAGTTACAAAAATCATTATATAGTTTAAAGCAATCCAGACTCATGTGGTACAATCGTCTTAACAAATATCTATTGAAAAAATGATTTGAGAATAATTCAATTTGTGCATGTGTTTTTATTAAGAAGTCAGAGTCTGGATTCACAATTATTGCAGTATATGTGAATGATTTAAATCTCATTAAGACTCCAGAAGAGGTCATGACAACTGCAACTTATTTAAAAAATGAATTTGAAATGAAGATCTTGAAAAAATAAGATTTTGTCTTGTTTACAAATTGAACATCTTTTAAAGGAAATTTTAATTCATCAGTCTACATATACAGAAAATTCCTAAAGCACTTTTTAATGGATAAAGCTCATCCTTTGAGCATTACAATAGTTGTTCGATCATTTGATATTGAGAATGACAATTTTCATCCTCGTGAGGAAGATGAAGAAATTCTTGGTCCTGAAGTACCATATCTTAGTGCAGTTCGTACTTTAATGTATCTTGCAAATTCTAGAAGACCTGATATTGCATTTACAGTCAACTTACCAGCAAGATATAGTTATGCACCAACTTGAAGATATTGGAATGGAGCCAAACATGTTCTGCGTTACCTTTTTTTATGTACGATCGACATGGGATTATTTTATCCAAAAGAATCAAGCACAAATTAATTGGATATGTAGATGCAGTTTATCTATCTAATCTGTATAAAGAGCGTACTCAAACAAGATATCTATTTACATATGAAGGTACATCTATTCCATGGAAGTCTATCAATCAAACAATAGTAGTTACTTCTTCCAATCACTCAGAAATTATTGCAATACATGAAGCAAGCCGTGAATGCATTTGGTTATGATCAATAATTTAGCATATTCAAAAAAAATATGGTTTACCCACAATCAAAGGCGGTCCAACAATATTATACGAAAATAATGCGGCATGTATTATGCAAATAAGAAGCAGCTACATCAAAAGCGATAGGACCAAGCATATTTCACCAAAATTCTTTTATACACACGAGCTTTAAAAGAGTAGTGACATTAATGTTAAGAAAATACAGTCACATGATAATTTGGCAAACTTATTCACTAAAACTTTACCATCTACAATATTCAAAAAGTTAGTACGCAATATTGGAATACGATGGCTCAAGGATCTTTCATCATGAATAATTGAAGATTTGCATACCTACGATGGGAAGTCAATCATCATCTGGATTGTACTCTTTTTCCTTCGCTAAGGTTTTTCCCATAGAGTTTTCATTTGCAAGGTTTTAATGAGGCAATCCTAAAGCATTCAAAGACATTAGAATGTTGTACTCTTTTTCATTCGCCACAAGTTTTTTCCACTGAGTTTTCTTTGACAAGGTTTTAACGAGGCATATTCTTTATGTATAGTCATCCAAAGAAAAGTGTTGTAAATACATGGAATGTATTTGATGGATGACCATTAGAATTCTCTCATATTCATGTATCCTTATTTTTCATGTTCATGTATCTCTTTGATTCATGTATTGTCATTCCCTAAATTCATATACTCATTTAATATCATGTATCCTCCATGCCTATAAAAGGTTGTCTTGAGGAATATTTGTAAGTGACACACAACAAGGAAGTTGAGAGAAATAATATTTAGTTCATGAAGAGCTAATTCTAGATATTGTAATCTTTCAATTCTCTTGCTACTTTTCTTTAGTTTTACAACAAATATTAAATTTTATAGTTTTATCAATATTTAAAATAGTAAAAAAACTTTGGTATTTAATATTGTCACTTTAGGTTTCAAAATCTATTCAACTACACTAATAAGTAATTAGTATACTAATTAACCTATAATTATCGAAAAACTAATATCTAATTAGCATAAATAACTAAGTTAGATGTTACATATTCATTTATAAATGTTATCACATATATGATATTTGTATATGCTTAGTAGTATAAGTTAAAAATATAAATTTCTAACTAAGTTTATGAATAGAAATGAATATTGCCATCTGTCAAAGTTCGTAGTAGAACTTTCTAATTACTTCACCCACAAATTACAAGAAGCAATACTGGTGGTATAATTGATTTTACTAATCTCAATTATGGTGATATTATAATCACTATTCATTGAATGGGTTTAATTATGTGGAATGATTTGCAATTAAAAAAATAGATAAAGGAAAGATTTTGCTAAAAAGGAGTTAGGAACTTTTTTGTGAACAGTTTGCAGGTTATACTCCATTATTAACTATTTCCAAAAAACATAAAAAGGAAAAGAAATGTTATAAAACTATCTAAAAAAAAACAATACATACAATCCATATGCATATATATATGAAAGAATATTAATATACAGTAATAAATTATAAACACATAAATATTTATATATATATTTATATATCCATTGATATATGATAAGCTTGAATCGAGTCGAGCTAAGTACAAATCGAGTTGTGCTTAAACTAGCCAGCCTTAACGGAGATAAATTTAGTTTAATCGAGTATATATCGTTTACTAATCAAGCGGGTTTTTACTTTTACAATAGTGAGCTTTTTTTCTTATGAACCGAGCTTGAACTGACTTTAACCAAGCAAATATAAAGCGAATTCTTGAACAAACTAGTTTGTTGAGTCTTCAATTGGGTTAGTATAAAAAAAAAATTATTTAGATTTTGAATTGGGTTAGATGTTGACATGATCCCACAACAAATGCCTGTTTATACACTGATTTGTAAGTACCATAACTTTAATGCACTTATGTACAATTTCCATGTATCATGGGTAACTTTTATTCAATAATTATAGATTAAGGTGTATGCTTTCTTGTCAACAAATTTGTAGCAACACTACTACTCTTCATTCTAAATTGTATTAGTTCAATCTCATAAATCATATGTTATATTTGAAATAACAATTTAAAAAATAATTAATGACGCAAGTGGTGTAGAAAACTTGGATATCGTCATCAATGTATTGCGGTTTGACTTCCACCCGAAGAAATTTAAGGATTGACTACCATGCAAATATAGGTCCGAGAATTATGACATAAGGTAAATATTGAAAATCAAATTTCTTAAAACGATAAAGAAAAGAACAAATCTATTCATCATCCCATAATGTGATATTAGATGATAAGTTTACAAGTGAAATATAATAAATAGTATCCAATCATCTAATGACACATCATGAGATGATGAGAATTTAGATGATGTGTAACATTTCTCTACCCACTACAAAACAAAATCAACGAAGTAGACCTATAAAAGAAGCAAATTAAGTTAATTTCATATGCATGCATATCGCTACAAGGAAAAAAAAAATTTTTTACTTGCGGCGAAAAAACATCGTCGCAAATTAAGTTGTATAATGAGGCTAGATCTCTCTTGCAAATTAATCAGTAATGTTCATGGACTTAATTTTGCTTTGGCTCTGACAGGTGGTCGAGGAGCGGGTCTTGGCTCATCACCCACGATATTGGCGCCCTCGCGACCACGATTATATTGTTGTCCTCGCAACCTAGGCATGATGAGTTCTGTTTCGATTATGATATTGTATGTACAAAATAAAACACAATGTTTGAGAGGAAACCCATGAAGTAATTAACTAATTACAATAATATTTGCTAATTAATTTATGAGTTTAAACATATATATATATAATATATTATACCTACCGGCAATAGGATGCATGAAAGAGCAGAAAAACACACAACCCTCCTAAAAGAAACCACAATGTAAGTCTCATGATCTCTGATCTCGATCGTAATTCGTGTACTTTATATATGTTAGAACAGCACAAAAGCTTGAGGTCATTTCATATATGGGGAATAAATACATATAAAAGAAAGTAGAAGGAAGAAGGTAGGTGAGGAGAAAAACTTTACCATACAAGAACCTAACTCTAGTTTTAGAAGTCAAAGTCTTGGCAAGACTTTGATGTCAAAAACAAAAAAAGACTTTTTAGGAAAAATTAAAATTAAAAGAAATGTTTGGTATATACAATATCATATAAATAGTTTTACATAGGATTTATATGGTCAACTAGATTTTAAAGTTCTTTTTATTATAAAATATATCTGATACATTACATTTATAAGTTATGTCAGCATTATTTTCTTATATAAACCAGTTCTTTAAAAGTCAGACGTTTTTTTTATTTTTATTTTTTATTTTTTCTAACTACCAGAACGTAATTGATTACCATGCAGGAATATTACATTTGGGAACTGCAATGTTGCCGACCTTTTATGTTGGTGGATGACTAACTCCCTACGAAATGGAATCCAAATCGGTGAAACTATATGTATACTCACTGCAAGAAATAAGGTTTTTTATGGTGGTTTTATGTCTGTTGGAAAAATAAAAAAATCGCCGCATAAAAATAATGGGCAGATTGAATGGGCATTTGTGACGTTTGAGTTTATATTAGCGGTGGAAAAAATCGCCAGAAAAAGTAAAATATTTGTGGCAATTTTTACAGTTCTTGGTTTACATTATAAGTGAATAAACAATTGTGACAAGTATTCAGCGCAGTAAAAATCTTTGGAAAAGATTATTTGCAACGAATTTAGGGGTTATTTGCGGCGATTTTTGACACCGAAAAATACCCTGTTTCTTGTAGTGATATATATAATTGGAGTAATGCTATTATATATAAGCATAGAATCTGCAAACGTCGTGTAATTCTTTTGAAAAGAATAAGATTCATTGATAAAAAATTAATATAAATTTCATATTTATTTACTTTTTACAAAGAAATTATGTTACACTTACACATTCCAAATATCATTTCTCATATAATTGAGTACACATTTCCTTGAAAGTCTTCGTAAGTTTTCTGGAGATAATGGAACTTTTTGAATACAAAATATGTAGACTTCCTTTATGCGAAAGCATACGAAACGAAAAGGCCGCAACAAAAAGTAAAGAAAATGATAAACTTACTCAATCGGTAGTGGCGGTGGCTGTAACTTTATTCTTTAAATACACTTTTTTAGACTTGTTTAGATATATAAAACTATTTCATCTTATCTCATCATTATAATTTTTTAAATTCTCACATAAAATATAATAAATAATTCAACTTTTTTAATTCACAAAATAAAAATTATATTCTAACAATATTTTATTCAACTTTTAACAAAACATCTTACTCATCTCATCTGCATAATCAAACAAGGCTTAATCATAGAATAACCATCGTCTCAATATATTTTGTCTTCAAGTTTTGTGCTTCACTCTTCCGTAACTTACTGCCATGCGACAAGAAATTGTACCCAATATCTCTTTTAAACTTTACAACACAACTCTATTTCTTACTTCATCAAGAAACAACAATTTACCTAAATGAGAATATGTATAACCACTTGTAGATTTTCTATAGGACAATGCTAGGGCCACCGAGAAAGGTGATCCTTGCATTGTATCAATAGTACAAATTGTAATTTTTTTTTCAAACATTTTTTAAATCCTTTTAAACATTTTCAAAAAAAAAAAAAAATTACAAGGACATTAAACACTTCCATAACCATTAAGTAAAAAAAACAAAACAAAAAGACAAAATCGGTGTCTCGGTGGAAATATCATTTCCCTTTTTTATAAGCTACATCTCCTCCAATGTTGGCATCACTATAATCATCTAGCTGTAGATCACTAATTCCCAATGTTGGCATCACTATAATCATCTAGCTGTAGATCACTAATTCCAAAACATGATTTCATTCATTTGACATATGCTTCACTATCAGTACTTGTATTTGTCATTGCATAGGCACAAGAAGCTGCTGCCACTGTTTAGGCATGCAATAGGATCACCTTTATCATTTCTTAAATTTTCTCCTCATTTCTTGACTACATATCCTTACTCAAGTCTCATTCTTTAGAAAGTAGTCAACTATATGGATGGAAGCAAGAATTATTCTCAACAGTTACTAAATAAATGGAAAATCTTTAAATGTAAGCATTGGTAAATGTCATCTGCAATTTAGGTAAGGAATTGCTTGGAACGAAAATCAAGAGGCTCTGTTTTCTCTATTATCCATGAGCAGGTCTCCCCTAACTACAGTTGAAGGAGGAAGAAGATCAGGAAACAGAGATGGCAGTAGCAGAAGCTGCGGTCCCTGAGGCAGCAAAGTGTTCAGGTTGAACCCATTTTTAAGACATATAAGTCTCGCCTACGCCCTTTAAAAAAAATGAGTGTACAACAATTGCACATTCTGGAACTGTATCCAAAATAACTCGGTCTTCTCATTTTTCAAACATTTCAGTAGTTTCAATGACCAAATTTCATCGTTCAATCGTTGCAACTCGAGATTTATAATTGAAGAATCTAAATTTTCTATTTTTTTCATATGTCAAGAGTTACATGACATGTAACTGCATTTACTAATGTTTTTTAGTTCAAAACTGAACTGATACTTACATTGTCATGCAACTCTTGCACAATCTTCATTTCATTATATGCTTTTGAACTATTAACACATCTGAGAAAAGTTCTTTTACAAGACTAGCAACTTAACAGCAGGAAGTGAGAGGACTGCACCATTTTATTTGTAGTCATACAGGGCTAACTGTTGTGCAAGTACTCAATTAGAAACCATGCTCTCACTCTCTTTCACAAAGCCATCTCCTGTCCAGTCTTTGTCAGATTTTAAACCTTTTCTTATAGCTTTCCTCTGTTGAATTGCTTCTTGTTGCCTTTGTACCAAATCCGTATGAGTTGTGAAGTACTGAAGAGAAACCCTGGAAACCACCCAAAAACAAAACAAAAATGAAATGAATATATATTTCCACAATCAAGAACTCATTTATTCTGTTTACAATTTCCATTCATGAAAATTTATTCTCAAGTAAAGCAGATACCCCCTGAAATCCTCTATCGAAGAGAAATTGTGTGCTTTCATAAAATCCTTCAGCTCATCACTTAGTTTCTTCACCAGGCCATACCCATGCATCATAACCCCAGTACAGACCTACAAACATTTTTCAGAAGAGAAACAAATTTTATTAAAGAAAAAGGGTGCTCCCTAATAAACAATGAGTATACAAGAGATACACCTACAAAGAATTGTAAAAAGATCAAAAGAGTCCACAATAAAGCACACCAATCACTACCAAACAACCCTTGCAAAAAGGGAAAGAGATCCAATCAATGACTATTAAACAACCGTTTCAAACAGGGAAAGAGATCCAGCACTCGATGAAGCAGCACCAATCAACTACTACAACTTGTCGCTTTCTTGAGTTATCCAAGGTAAGAAAGTTCCCTGAGGTGGTTGTCCATACAAAAAAAAAAAAACTCATGAAGCCTTATTTCGCCAAATAATTTCCAAGGAAAAGGCCTATGGTCATGGGAAGGTGATTCATTGTAAAATAACTTCACTTCTAACACTCCTCTCTGGAGTGGCCCCAGACAGTAACTAGGTGGGTCAGGAATTTATGAACCTGACCTATATATCAATTTGCACATGACCAGAAGACAAATCTCAAAACAAAACAAAACAAAACAAAAAACTAATGTCAGTTTTCAAGTATGACCCAAAAAAGAAAGGAACCACTACATCTTTGCAAGTCAAAAAATAGAAATGGAAAAAAATCATTGGCATAGTAAATTAATTGCACTATGAGCATCAAGCCAAATTGAGAGATCTTTCTATCCCAATTATGGCGTTAATTTGATTTTCCAAATACATGGTCATTGGATGCAATGAAATTTTTCTGTATAGAAACAATAAGCTATTTCCTTGTACCTGAACAGTATTTGCTCCAAGAAGAATAAACTCTGCAGCATCTCCACCAGTCTCAACACCTCCAATACCAGAAAGCGACAAGTCTTTATCACCAAATTCTGACTTCATCATTTTTGCAATATTCATCACTTTTGCAAGAGCAATAGGATGGACTGCCTTTGAAGAGTAGCCCCCCGGAGTTGAGTATCTGTTAACAAAATTTAAGCATATGAATTTCCCATGAATGATAAGTAAATGCAAAAGTGCCATATTGATTCAAGATTACAAACCCCTCAACACAAGGCTCTGGACGTAAGTTGTCAAGATTTATTCCCATTACGCTCATGATTGTGTTAATAGCAGATATCCCCTCGCATCCTGATGTTAGAGCCACCCTAGCTGGCTATATACAGAAATGATTAATATCACTAAAGAGTAAGAAACCAACCAACATATTACTGTACATGAAAGTAAAGAAAACATATTTTGTGACAGGCATCCAGAGGAAAAGGGAGAGAGAATATGGGAAGTTCTTTAGTACTACATTTTCATTGATTCATTTATCTAGATCAGCTCTTAAAAAAGACTAAGGTAGAATGTGAAGAATGAACTAAATCATTATCTTTACAACCCTTATCATTAATGAATCACTGAATCCCACAAGATTGTGTGACTCATAGGGAAAATTTTCAAAACACTGGCTGAAATGCCAAAAGTCCATCCCACCATCGCTACATTATTTATACTAAAGGTACTTCTTTATTTATACAAAAGGTACTTCTAGAGAAGGGCTCTTTCAAAAGCTTACCCACTCTGATCAAAGATGTAAAACAGTACGCAGACTAGTTATTGGTTAGATAAGAAAACAATTATTATCTGCTACCAAATGTACGGAAAGGTACCAAATGCAGATCAAATGACCCACAGCTAATACACCATTGCTGTTGACTTGACATGATTCACACTAGTTCTAGTCATTTCTAAAAAAATTCTCGTCATTGAGTCCTCCAACTCGATAACCTTTCCTCATCCAAGCACTTGCAGCTTTGATCACTAAAGATATGGTACCACAAAAATTCTAGTATCAGTGCTAACAATGCATGGATCAAGCACAACGTTAGTCTGGCATAATTTAGAGAGAGCAATACAGGCCAAAGATATGGGAACACAAATTTGCAGAATGTCAAATTTGTTATGTGTAACACGTGCCTCATGCATCACATATTACCTACTTCACACAAAAACCAGGGAATAATCTAGGGGGGGAAATGGCAATCCAACCTGTGTTATATCAGTGATGTTAGGAGTCATCTTTGCCCAAACAGGAACAGTAGCTTTTGCATTAATCCATCCAGAAACCTCTTCTAAAAGTGCACAATCCTGCCCAACAGCAGCACCCATTTTGCGCTCTGGCATACCATGGGGACATGAGAAATTGATCTCTATGGCATCCTAAAGGAAAATGTCAGAGATTAGATGACAAAAGCTTCTGCCAAAAGAAGTTTGTGTCACAGAAAGAATTTAGGCAATGACTGTAGCTTACAATTCCAGTTTGCTCAACTCTATCGATAAGTTCCTCCCAAGCAGCTTTATCATACTCCTCCATAATTGAAGCAATGAGAATCCTGTCTGGATACTCTTCTTTTAATTTCTTGAATTCTTTCAACATTGTTTCAAGAGGACGATCACTTATGAGTTCTATGTTCTCCCATCCAATAATTTGCCCTTTGGTAGAGCCATTTGCACCTGCTCGTAGTCGCGCATACCGAGGGGTCACATTTATAACTTTGGCAGCATCTAGTGACACCTAGCAAAACAATTAAGATTTAGGGCTAAATTTCCAAATGGAGGAAAACAGCACAGTTCAGATCCAGTAACAAGAAAAAAAAGTATGCATATATATAATAAAAAGTAAAGGCATCATTGCCACTTTACTTAAGAGTTTCCCTGAACACATACAAATTCTCATAAAGCTTTTGACGTTTTGGCATCAAGTTACAACATATACTGATAAAACATTTGAGAATATATCACCCAAGCAAATACTTTCACCAGGCTTCTTTAATTTATATGAGTTGTACCAATCTAAACTATTCTGCAATTGCCACGAATAGCACTTTTCATAATTCCACTCGCGTTGGGGCCATGTTTTCTTCTATTTCATAGACCACAAAGTCCATTGACGACAACAGTCCTTTGACAACAACACTAACCAAGTAATGTTTGGACTTCCATGTTTTTTGGAGTGTGCTTCTCTTGAAAAGATGACTAATTACCGGTGCCATCGATCAGTCTTCATAGCACATGGCTAAAAGGATATCCTAAGACTAGTTTTTTTTTTTTAATCCGTGATATCCAAATGTTAGCTTATTATCATCACCTTAATGTCTACAAGTTAAAAAGTAGTTATTTTCTAGATATTGACTATATTGGATTGAACATCCTTAAAAGAGGAGAATATTGAAAAGAGCATCGCCTAAAGGCTTAAAGCAGCATACACTAGGTGGATAATTACAGGCTAGTAGGTCGTGTCCTATGTAAAGCACCTACTGCTTGATATCGTGCTATACGATTTTCTCCAGGTCTTTTGAGACTTCAAATGATCTTTAGCCTTAAATGGCTCTAAATATCCAAGTCCTCTTCAATTACATCTATAATCCTCACCTACATTATGGTCACCACTGCAATCATTACTTATGCATCCCATAAGTTAACTTTGGCCTTTTGAAACTCCAACCACAACTTGTTAGAAACCTAAGGGAAAATCTTCACCCCGTGTAACCCCTAATCAGAACAGAATTGAACTTGTACTTTTGAAGATTGTTAAGAAAGAGATCCCTGTGATTGAGCAGAGCTCAAGATCCAGAAATTAATCTCCTGGTTCAGGTTCCCGTTCCATATTAAGCCAGCAATGGGAGAATGCAAGGAGGATAAACTCCTGGTTCGGGTTCCATTTCAATGTGTTACTTTTAAAATAAAGCGGGTGCAGAACTCTTACGATGAAATTGAATACAGAACATAACTCTAGCCAAAGCATTGACTGTTGAAATTGGGAAAAGGAAAAAGTTTCAACTTATGGGATTACAAGTGACATAATTTATACAAAAGTAATCAATTTCAGGGTCCGCGAGCATACTTTTCATGGTTGATTACAGCACCAAACTCAGTGAGCTGTGAATATTAGAGAACATCGAATATGTGCCAACACGCTAAAAGCAGCTCTTGACGATGCTATTATTAACTAATTTGAGAATTTGCAGAAAGGGTAAAAACATTAAGATTATCCCGAATTCAAGTACTTTATACGCGATATCATATCAGCATCCGGAGAGAAAGATACGTCACAGCTTCTTCTTCTTTTTTTCTTGCAACGTCTCGGCAACCAGACAAAACATAGCCGATACTTTTTTTTTTATATAAGTAAAGCCGATACGGAACGGAGAAAAAGAAGAACTTACAGTTTTAGCAATCACAGCACCCCATCCCTCATCAAAGGCTCTCTTCATGACGGTGTAGTTAGTCCCCGGAGGGCCCGACCCAATAACGAACGGGTTGGGCATGCGCAACCCATTGACAGTCACACTAAGATCTGGCTCCGCCCCAGCCTCTGAAGACGCAAACACCTTCAAACCAACTCTACTCGGACGAGCGCAGGTGGTCCTCCGACGAGGCCTGGCGAAGTCAGCCACCGAGTTCTTGCTCCTGATCTGAGTCAAACTAAGGGACGCCATGGATCAAAAGCTCTCACAGAAATCTTGGGCTGAAGCCGGTGAAAACAAAGAAGTAAGGAGAGACGGAAGCTAGTTGAATCTGAGCTGTAAGATAATATTCTTTGCGATCTAAGAGAAACGTGGAATCGTGGGTGTCGTTTGCGTCATGTAGTAGCATTTGGGCTTTTGATTAATCAAAGCCGAAATGTCTGAAAGTTTTAATAAGAATTTTAGAAGATTGATTATATTGCACATGCAGATGCAGTATGGGATCCGATTCCCACAGATTCTCTAGCTTTAATATTTTATTTTATAATTGAGAAAGATGGAGATTGTGAGACTTCATCATGATGGACAATAATACGTGGCGTATGGATTCGCATCTTTTGGAAAGAAAATTATTTTATTTAATTTCTTACTTTTGTGCAGGTATAGGATGTCCCATCACCGGTTGCTCACTTGCAAATTGTTTAGTGGCGGCATGGTGTGCTTGTGATATCTCCGATATTTAAATTAGTAATAATAAATCACTACTTCTACATCAACATGCAGTCGGCGAATGCAAACGGCATGTAAACGCCACGTCATATATATATATATAACGAAAACAAAAGAAAGCAAAATTGAATTGAAAAACAAAAACAGAAGAAATTCCCGCTTTAGTTCTCGTTCGGGCGGTATTTTTCGTTCTTCAAATCGTAAGCGTGGGTGAGCTTCAGCGTGGGTTATCTCCGTCGTTTGGTTAGGGGAACTGACCAAACACGAGCTTCGTGGGAAGAAGAAGAAAACCTGAAGACGATCTTCAACAAGCTTCTGTGGGAGACGAGAGTAACGCGTCGGTGGAATGGTCCTGTAGGAGACGAGAGTGAACGTCGGTGGAATCGATCCTCCGGAAGACGAAACTGGTTTGCTGTATCTCAATCGTCTTCGTTAAAGGGGGTGATTTTGTGCTCAGGAAGGGAGCTTTGTGGGGGAGGGAAACAGAGAGAGGGAGAATGGGGGGACTGAAACAGAGAGAGGGAGGGAGAATGGGGGGACCGAATTCATCGAGAGAGGAAAGGGGGTGAGCTTCGGGTTACAAGTTTCAAACGTTCAAAACGAAGCGTTTTGAACTTATGCCACGTCACCACTTGCACGCCGCTTGCATAAAGCGTTTTTGATAATAAATAATAATTTTAGAATACATAAATCAGAGAGGACGAAGATGAAAAGAAAAATATTTTATCTAAATTCATAATTTATAAATTTATTTTTGTATAAGTAGAGGATGTCCCATCACTGGTTGCTCACTTGCAAATTGTTGAGTAACGGCACGGTACTTGTGACCTCTCCAATACTTAAATTAGTAATAATAAATAATAATTCAAGAATGCATAAGTCAGAAAGGACAAAGATTACTTGTTGTTCATATATAGAGGCATGGACAATATAGAATGAGCACCATAGATAGATTAACTTTGTATTATGCTCAACCAATATAAGAGTTATCTCTAATGTATTGAAATCATCTTAATCACACGTCGTCTGTATCCATAACGTGAGATTTATCCCCTCTTAATAGGTCTGGCGGCTAGATGTTTGTCCAATCACATGACTCCCTTGAGCCCTTGATGGGTGATGGGCCTTGGGCCCGGTTCTGGCCAGACTAATATAAACTTCTCTATTTTTTATATAACAATTAATTTTTCGAAATGAGCAGTTCTTACACTTTAATAATTTTTTTTTTTTTAAAATGTATAGACAGATATGACTTGAGCCTCGTTAGTGCGTTTACATAATTCTTGGAGGATACAAATTACAATATTTAATATCATAATTTAGATAATATTTGTTTTTTTTTTAATTTCTATTTACAAATGTTGCCGTGAATAACATATACAAGGAAGTGACGTGGATTTGTTTCAAGGAGTATCGTACCATTTCGGACAATTAGTTAATTGGTCCAATTGGAATAAATTTATTTATTTATTTATTAAAATAATTATTATAATTAATAATAAGATTAAAGAAAAGGAATTAACGAGGAGTGACTCAACAAACACTTGAGAATAATGCCTACAACCAGAAGAAAAATCAAAACATGGAGCGCCCGAAGAATTGGTCAATTATTATAGTTTATTGACCTTAAAACCAAAATAGATCGAGTTTTCACGAAGACAGTTATTAAAACAGTTATTTTAGATCAGCTGTTACGGAAGGATCCAGAAGCATAGGTTGAAGATTTTCATTCCACTACGTATATTTAGGTAAGTTTGGACACTGAGCTGAGATATAAAATTTTTAATATTTAAAAATTTTTTTTTTAAATATCACTTAAATATAAAATATTTTTTAATTTTAAATCTTCAATTTTTTTTATTTAACTATTACCTAATCATTATCCAAACGCATACAAAAACTAGTACAACTTTCATAAATTTCAAAACAAAATACAAATATCAATAAACTTTTACAAATTTCAAAATAAAATTAATATTTAAATAATTTTTTAACTTTATAATATTTTTATTCAACTTTTTTATTTTCTTTCCTAAAACTCAATAAAACACTATCTTAATTCAAACAATTTTATTATTATTCATAGAATTTTGTTATACTCAAAATGTCCAAATGAGCCCTTAATTTCTAAACCCGACAAAACCTAGAAATAAATAAAGATGGGAGAGAGAAAAAACAATTAATTAGGGAAAGAAAGGGTAAAGAGTGAAGAGGATAGGAGAGAAGTCATCCTCCTAAAGATCATAAAGTTGCATTTTGTTTCTAAACTCAGTTGAGTTCAGTCTAATTTTAAACTGAGTCTAACATCCAAACGCTCAATTCTTAAATTACTAAACTCATCACAACTCGAAACCTTCTTACACGTGGGACCGACAACTTTTTTCAACTTAAAATATCTTTATACGTAGGACTCACAATCTTTTTCACTTTTCCATAAAAAGTATTAAACTTATTTTAATATCCAAACACACTTTAAACTCAGTTTAGATGGCCCCACATAACTCCCACAACTACTTAACTCATTACTATTCATAAAGAATTCAATTCAACTGAATTCAGCTCAATATCCAAACGCGACATAAGACAAAAGCACAAGAAGATTTTCTTGAAAGAACTTTGAGATCAGGTGAAAAAGTATTTTTCCTTTTAAATTTAGGGTGTTTTGATTTAGTATAGGACATAATAATCTATTGAAAATAAGTTGTTATAAAATGAAACCAAAGGTGTAAAAATTAAGGTGGCAAGGTTGTCACACTAAAATAACCTCTAATCATTCCCAATGCAATTATTACCCGAATTTACAACTATAATGTAATGGGTAATCGATTTAAAATATAGTTATATAAAAAAATATGGTTATAAATGTATGTCATAGTTCTCGAAGAATTGTACAATTTAATCCAATCCAAAATAGAGACTATTTTCATTCTCTTTTTCATGGTGAGTAATTAGATAATTTTTTTACATGTTTAAATTTATAGAATAATTACTAGGTAGTACTGTAGGAATACAGATTATATATAATACTTTCAATTTATCATATGATCATATCATGTCGTTAAATCTAATAGTTATATAAGTAATTTTAGGCTTGTTTGCATGATGAGATGATATGATATAAGATGATATGGTTTTAGATGAGTTGAATAAAATATTGTTATAATATTATTTTTTATTTTGAGATTTGAAAAAATTGAATTGTTTATTGTATTTTATATGAAAATTTGAAAATGTTGTAAAGATGAGATGAGATGTGATCGTTTCTCTATTCAAACAAGTCCTAAGAGGGTGGGTTTAGATACACAAAACATCTCATTTTATTTTATTTCATAATTACAATTTTCTCAAATTTTCATAAAAAAATATAATAAATAATTCAACTTTTTCAAATCCCAAAATAAAAATAATGCTAACAAATTATATTTAACAATATTTTATTCAATTTTTAACAAAATATCTTATTTCATCTCATCTCATTTAAATTGTGTATTCAAACCCACCCATTGCTAGGGCAACTTGAGTTACTTTTTGTTTTTGGATATAACTAATTAATATCCGTTTCTAAGATTTTACATGATAAAAAGTGAATTCTAAAGATTAAAAAAAAAAAAATCAATCAAAATAATATATATAATAAGAAAATAAAACTAAAGAGAAATGCTAATTGTATGCACAAAAAATATAAAAAAACTTACATATCCACGTGGCTTTTCACTATAATTTCTTTGTTTTACATTTTATTTTTTAAATGAAAGTTGTGTAAATGTGAAAAAGCCACGTAGATATTTAAGTTTTTGTGCGTAATAGCATTGTTCAAAACTAAAACATAAAAATGAAATTGAATATTTTGAAAATAAAAATATTTTATGAAAATAAAAAAAAAATTCTAAAGGAAACTTATAAAAATATATTCCATAGAGATAAAAATGAAGCTGCTAGCTTTATTCTCCACCAAATTAAATACCGGGAAGTCGTGGCATTCCAAATCATTGAGTCAAATATATAAGCTATGTACAAACTTGACTTATTTTACAAAACCTAAAAATTAAAATCAAAGGTCACCTTTTACTCATGGCTAAATAAACAAGTCAAATGGATCAGTTCAATTCATTGAAAAAAAATATATATATATATATATATATAAATATGTTTGGCCTAATCAGCATAGAAATTGATGAACAAAACGAAGAGGTTTGGATTTGAATGTACCTAACTCGATCGAATAATCCAACGTATATTTCTTTGGAAATGTTTCATGAGATCAATGCCATGCACGCACGAAACGCCATCTTTTAGCAAAAATTAAAATGAAAATCATATTTATGCTATATTAATAATAGAAGTTCAATATCTACGAAAATATTTTTTAGAAATAAACTCATAAAATTGAAACTGATGTATTTTTTTATGTAATACACATTGATAGAAGTTTTATGACCAAAACAATTCTCTATTACTAACTAGAGCAGGGCTATGTACAGTCCCTATTTGAAGACTACATTGCAAGTTTAGTTAATTTTATCTTTAAATTTTTTTAAAATTACAATAATATCCTTATCAAAATGGCACTTTTTTCTATTTAATGAAGGGCTTGTACATACAGTCCCCATTTGGAGATTGCAAATAAAATTTTTCTATACTCTAATTAATGGAGACTGTACATAATATTGCTCATGACAAGTAATGCTAATTGTCTTTATTTAATCATAATAAAAATTAACATTTAATTCTCTTCACATATTTACGGAAAATTAAAAAAAAAAAAAACCCCATATATCACGTCATGCTAGATTAATACTTATTAAAAATAGCACATGGATGGAATCGATCACATGTTTATAAAAGACA
This sequence comes from Pterocarya stenoptera, assembly GCA_003123785.1. Lineage (NCBI taxonomy): Eukaryota > Viridiplantae > Streptophyta > Magnoliopsida > Fagales > Juglandaceae > Pterocarya > Pterocarya stenoptera. The sequence continues at coordinate 61,367 of QEOT01123741.1, forward strand.
ACATGACTTTCAATATAAAAGAAAGAATATTACCCATTATTTCCCATGATGTCTGCATGCGCGCATACATGAATGCAACCATTTTGTGAAGGTTCATGCATCCATCCCCATACTGATTTGGACACATGATTTGCCTTTTTGTGTAGAAGATAGAGATCTTTTCATTTTTCTGTAAAGGGTATGTAAAAACATTTTGCCTTTTTATGTATGTATGTATGTTTATGTATCCACTTTCTATATAAAAGAGTCCTACGTATAATTTTCTCGTGGCATTTTTTCAATTCATGACATGATTCAGCCACCGTAGGTCTCCTTGAACACTACTGATCAGTTTTACTTTCAAAGAAATTGAACGGCCAGAATCATCATCATCATCTCAAGGCTAGGAATTAATTTGCAAGCTCTCAATTAGTCAATTTCACTTACTAAAAAGTTGAAAAGCATGAGATTATGCAAAATGAGAAATAATTTATAGAGTGTGTAAATCTTGTGCACTCATTTTAAAAAAAGTGAATAAATATGAGATTTGTGTAAAAAAATTCAAATTTTAATAGTAGATCCCACTTAATTTTTAAAGAAAATGTGCGAAACTTACAAATTCTATGACTATATTTAACATTATTCATATAAAATTTTTATAATTTTTCATTATTATTTTCAAAGTAAAGGGCTAGATTTTGCAAAATTAGTGGTTACCATTTTTTAATCAAATAGTGTAGTTTTGAAAAAATATATGTCAATTAGCCTTGTTTGTTTTCGAAGATGAGATAAGATGAAATAAATTGAGATTAAAATTAAAAAGTTAAATAAAATATTGTTAGAATATATTTTTTTAATATTATTTTTATTTTAAAATTTGAAAAAGTTGAATTGTTTATTTAATTTTGTATTGAAATTTGAAAAAGTTGTAATAATTATATGAGATAAATTTAAAAAAGTTAAGTTATTTATTTTATTTTATATTAGAATTTAAAAAAATATATTAATAAAATTAAGATGAGATGAAATATTTTTTGAAAAAGAAAAGAAAAAAAAGAGATCTTAAAGCTAAATTTCTCCCCAGTACTTGATTAAAAGGATTCTTATCTATTTATATTCTATCTACCATCCTCTTAATTATCATCATCTTCTCATTATTCACTTATTTGACATTCAATAATATTGAATGCTAAGTAATAAATGATAAACAATTTTATAATCATTTTACGCATTCCACTTGTCCAAATATTATTTGTAAAACAGTTTATTGCTGTAGCACTAAAAAGTGTTTCTTTCGGTGCTAAAAGCAACAGAAGCTTCCAAGAGTTTGAAAGAATGTACAGAGAGCCGACTGCAATAAAACTAGAAGCCGGAGTCCAAAATTGTCAGATCCGGAAACTCATCTCGGATCTTTACAAACAAAGGGGTGGGTCAAAAGCTGAGCTGCCGTCCACCGCTTACTGGACTCCTTTTGCAAGCAACATTGAACAAAGCTCCGGAACTCCTCCGACGCTTGCTCCGGCAAGCTCGGCGGCTCTCCGAAACAGATCGCGCACATCAGGGTCGCCCAGTCGGGTCTCTGACCCGGCGGAAGGAACGGGAAATGACCCAAATACAGCTCCAACAAGGTCAGCCCCAAGCTCCATATGTCACCGGCGTAGCCGTTATAGTTCCCGCCGTAGGTATCCGGGTCGAACCGTTCGGGGCTCATGTAGGCGCAAGTGCCGACGTAGGAGTTGCACGCGTCCAACGTACGGCACATGATCTTGCTTACTCCAAAATCGGCGATCTTCACCTCCATCGCGTCGTTCACCAAGAGATTCGAGGGTTTGAGGTCACGGTGGATGATCTTGTGCCCATGGAGGTAGTTCAAGCCGTCCAGAACCTGGCGCGCCACGTCCGCAAGCTTGGGCTCGGAGAAAGTACCATGAGTCTTGAGCAGCGAATCGAGGGAACCCAAGTTCATGTACTCCATGAGAATCGCGATGCCGCCACATGGCTTCTCGAATATACTATGGCAGCGGACAACGTGGGGAGAGTCGGTGCGTCGGAGGATTTCCATCTCCCGAAAAACCTGTCGGCGGAGGGTGGGGTCCGAGTCCGCGTGCACGACCTTGAGGGCGTAGACTTCATGGGTGCGCTTGTGGCGGACCTTGTAGACGGTGCCACCATTGCCATGGCCAAGGACTTGAAGCTTTTCGAGTTCGGAGACGGAGACGGCAGCAGAGTTGGCAGTATTGGTGATAGTATTGGGAGGAAGGGGTAAAGGGAATCGAGGGCGGTGGTCAGACAGCTCGGATATGGGGAGGCGAAGATTGAGATGGCGACGATCTCGAACTACAGCCATGGGAGTTTATGGCGTCGGTCTGGACATAAAGAAAAGGAGCTGTTAAGATATATAAGTAGGAGGGAGGAGTTACGAGTAGTGGAAGTGAGTGGAGAGGATGGAAGAGAAGGGAAGGTGGAAGGATATGAGGCATTGGGCCCCACTTTTTGGAAAGATTCATGGTAGGAGGGAATGTATTGTTAAGAATGCATTATTCATCTATTGTTCCACGTGACAAAATGGACTGCCGGCCGCCGCTATAAGTCTATAAATTATAAAATTATATTATCTTTTCTCTTTTTTGTCTTTTTATTTTTTCTGTGGATTTTGTAAGCAAGTTGGGTACGTACGTGGGAGGCTCTCAACGAAACAAGACTCCTAGACGTCAGAAAAAGCTAACAAAGAAACCAGCATCCCATGACAATGATACAATAACGAGGGAGATCACCATGATTACGCTAACGATAAATATTAAAAATATGAATCATGGAATTTGATGAGAATATAAAGAAGAATGATGTTAATTCTGTGAGGATTTTATTGAATATTTGCGGTAGATGCAATTTTTTTTATAGGTTCGGTGGAAGTTGAATGATCGCGATGATGTTTTGAGGTTGATATGATACTCGAATGCTTATTCTTTAAATAAATAGTAAATAATGAGAGTTAAAAATTTACATAGTTTGACATAAATACTTATATAAACACTTACGAAATCCGTAATATTACGTGATTTTATCATTTTCATGATCTCTAGTAACTTTCAATTCAATAGAGGAAAGGAAAATGATAGGAATCGTGTTGGGGGATCTGTTCATTTTTCCTTTTTTTTGTAATTAAGAAAATATTGTTTAATAATATTATGAATTTTTTTTTTTTAAAATTTACAAGTGTTAAAAAAATAATGTGAAAAAAAAGGGTTTAAATATCCCTATAATTTCAATAAGTTGGATCTAATTTATTTCATATTCAAACATTTTCTATAGATGTCAAAATAGTTAGGATTTGGACAGCTAATACATAAAAACAAATAAGTTTATAACCATGAAGAGAGATAAAATTAGTTTAAAATGCTTATGAGGACGAGACTTGCACGCAATTAACTTGTTGGAATGGATTGAATTAATTTTAATTAGTTCGTTTGTTTTAATTATTTAGCTTAATTCTCACGTGGCACAAATTGACAATCGACAAAAGGTTGGAGCACATTTACAGCGTTTGGGAATTAGTAGATAAGCCATTCAAGAAAAATGGTACGTAGCACCTCATTTTACAATCATATTTGGCTATGACTTATAATACCAAACTCATGCAAGTGAACCTCCTATTTCATTTTGGGATCGTCTTTATTTTATTTAATGCTTTTTAATAGAGTGGAGAGAGGTGGCCACTGTAACTTTCCTCTCTGGACGTGACTATAAAAGTCCTCACTTGTTGTGACATGTTCGGATTGAACCATAACTACTGACCTCAAGAGGGATAACCCATTACGGGTTTAGGTGAAAATGTGTAATGTGAGCCTTCCATATAGAATTTATCTTATATACATCTATATATATAAATATATATAAAGGTATGCATATGTAATCCAAAGTTATATAGTTTAGAATAATACATATGAACCATGTACGATGAATAATTAAGTTAATCTTATCCATTCACTTTCTATTGAGATACATCTAGTAATGCTATCATTCGACATCAACCCAACTCATAATATTTAATAGAAAATACTATCTATACTTACAAAACTGAAGCATACGTACTGACGTGTCAGCAGTTGAAAATGATAAAAAATTTAAAATTCTAAAATTCAAATTAAAAAAAAATAGTAATAAAGTGATATTGCTATTCAATATATATATAATATCGTGCGTAAAACTATAGATACGTGCGCACTGATCATATCTAATTGGAGGTTTCGCATTACCTTCCTAAATTACGTTTATAGTTGTATAAAGTTAAGTGTATGAGTTCTTCCAACGTAATCTTGGTCTACGGGTCTACTACTCTACCTACTATAACTAACTAGTGACCATTGCAAGCGCTCTGCACTCACCTCTGTCTTTGTCTTCTAATTGACTAAACGCAACTGCCCAGCACGCCCGCCCGCCCTTATTGGCCGCTTATTCTAATCTGGGCAATAGAAAAAAAAAAAAAAATTATTTTTTACATCCTAAAATCTATGCTGAGAATTGATATTGAAATTTTATTGACAAAAATCTTGTAAGGAGTAGAAAATCAAGAAATTAATAATCAAGTTGCCTGGAAATAACTGCTTAGGGCATTTTTTTTTTTCCTGTAAAGAGTCAATACCTTGACAAATTCCTCGATGTGAGAGAGAGAGAGAAGGCCCTACACATGAGTCCGGTGTGTTTGGAGAAGAAAATTCTATTTTATAAGTAGGTGTGAATAATACATTTAATAAAGAAAGAAAATTTTAAAATTTAAAATTTATAAATCAAATCTTATTATTTAAATGATGTGGATAATGTGTTCAACACATCAAGTTGGGAATATAATAACTCTTATGCTGTGTTCGGAAGATGAAATCATCTCAACTCATCTCAAATCAATCATTAATAGCATCTATTACTTTTTTTTAACTCATTTTATATACTCAACCATATATTTCAATATATCTATATTCAAACATATCTCAATGTGATCCATAAAATATTATATTCAAATGAAGATCGAAATAAACTACATCCAACAACTCAACTAAAATTTTTTTAAAGCTAAAATATTATTAGAATATAACTTTTTTAATATAATTTTTGTTTTGAGATTTGAAAAAATTAAATTATTTTTTGTGTTTTGTTGGGAAGTTTAGGAAAGTTGTAATGATTAGGTATGATTAAATGAAAATTTTGAAATTTTGAAAATGAAAAATATTTGTATTTGTGATATTAGGAAAATGAGATGTGATGAGATGCGAATATCTTGATAGAGAAAAGCTGCGGAGCGGTCCGACTGTTAAGCTGAGAATAGCAGCCTAGCAGCCCTCCAATCACACAGTAACACGTAGACAAAAACACATTAAACCCTTTAGACCTCACCACACAGAATCACAAGCAATTCTCTTCACAGAATCCGTCCATCATCTATGCAGGTGCCCATCTCTGTCGCCGATCTCCTCTATCTCCATCAATCATCTCCATCTCCTCGCCATCTCCTCTCCAAAATCAACCCACAATCAAATTAAAATCAACCTGTTCTTGCAATCCAAACAATACATATTGCATTCAGTCTGTGGGAATTTGCGTATAACTTGCATTGAATAAAAAAATTCTCACTGAGCAAAGGCTTCAGCCATGGCGGCCACCTGTTGTCGTCATTGTCAGAGCACCCCATTCAATAAAAACCAATAATTAAACCCAAATTTATAAGAAAAACCCAAAAACAATACATATTGCATTAGCGAATTCGTGCTACCATAGACGAATTAGGGCATACCAGAGAGGGACCACGTTAGTGCTGTCCCGTCCTCTAAGTGTCACGGCTTCAACAAACACTTGGTGTCAGCGGCGGCAGCTTCGATCGAGTGAGGAGGGTCAGGTCTAGTTTCGGAGGAGGGTGGGTTTCATGCGAGAGGATGGGAGATGGGGGAGAGGGGGAAGGGGGAAGGGGGGAGAGGATTTCGACGGATTCCATGGGTTTTGACGTAGGGCCAGCGACGGTGGCGGCGGCTTTCATGCGAGAGGATGAGACGGGGGAGATCAGGGGGTGGGTTTTGTTGCAAGAGGATGAGTCGGGAGTAGAGGGGGGAAGGGGGGAGAGGGGAGAGAATGAGTTTGTGGGTGCAAGTTTTCACATGGGGTGCAGGCACATCAAAATTAGAATGGAGAGTCTACTTGTCAACACCCCATTGAAGGGATGTTATTTGAGGATTATTAGACTGATCGATCTAAAGTTATTATCATCTTGATATCCAAATCCGACCTTCAAAGTATCTAGACTTTTACTAGAAAGTACTATAATTCTAAAAGCTAATTCGTTTGCTCATTAATTTTTTATTTTAAGAAAACAAAATGGGTAAAAGATTAGTCAATTTTGCCCCTCATTATATAAGAAAATGTCCTGGCTTACATATTAATGATGTGGCCACCTTGCAGGATCAATGGAGCGATTGATCTCAACGCAGTTTTTTCTTAGCAAATGATTTATATAATCTTAAAATGTATCCGGTTTATTATTATTTTTTCTTTAGTAAATTCTGAAAATTCAATTTTAATAGTAGATCATTTATTTTAAAGCAGTATGCAAGACTTATACATCTTAATATTGTATCTAGTATTATTATTTTCTCTGATCTCTATATATCAAGATGGTCTTTTCATTTTAATATCTTCCTTAAACAGCTGATTTTGATAGGAAAAAGTCCCTTTTCTTTATTGGCTTCTTTTTTAAATTAGAAAAAAAATATGAAGAATATTTTTTCCAAAAGCCTTTCAAAAGTATTGATATAAAACTTTCCTTGAGATCAAGGAAGATGACAATGAATTTGATTCGATAATTCGTTGAAATCAGTGAATACAATTCTAAATCCCCTCTTATTTATTCTTGAATTTATCGATTAACTTTGCATTTTTAGTGGAAAATTTAGTAAAAAAATAAGTAAGATTATTTTATTTTGATCATATTTTTTTCTCCATTCTTCTCTTAGTTTTTGTAATGGTATAATAAAAATATTAGATCTGTTGCAATCCGCAGCCCATAGCCACCGTGTGCTGCTCCTCCAGTTTAGCAACAGCGCCCCTTCCATCGCTTATTATTGCTGGATTGTTTTCAGAATTTCAAGATGAGTAAAAATGTGAGTCTCGTAAAGAAAAATTGAATTTTTCACACCTTTTTTTTCACAGAAATTTGAAGATAGGGAATATATTCCTTGGCGTTCCCATCATGCTTTTCTGCAACGCTTAATTACCTCTTTAAGAAGGTAAACAGGTTTCTACGAGCGCTCGTAGTATTTCAAAAAGCTAAAAGATCCAATTGTCGGCAACCATTGCTCTTAATGTGATACACTGCATTTGAACAGATCCGTCGTCTGCACTGTGCTAGATTTTTTCCTTTTTTTTTAAAAAAAAGAATAAGTATAAAACCAATCCTTGCAAAGCTTTTCCTTTATTATATATACAACCATGAATTGATTCTGGAACTATGAATTAGAGCTAGTTTGGCAAGTTGATGAGCTGTTGCATGTGTTGCTTTCTCTGTAAGTAAAATGAATCTTCCAATCAAACATTCCTTTTAACAACCTCGTGATACATCCCAGTTAGCTTCAACAGCTCTACCCCGGCCCTTGGTTTTTTCTATCTGGCCATTTTCCTTTATCATCGCTTGCTTTCCAAAACAATTTTTTTTACCACGTCTGGCACATTCATTTTCCATATTTCTTTCCAGCCAGGAGTTCCATAATTTTGAATTGATGATTCTCCCTTCATCTTTTTCCTTCTGTTGTGTTCGATATAGTATGCACTTCTAATAGAGAAAATCCCGAATTTAGTGTGGCCCCATATCAGTTTGTCTTCTACTCCCATTCTACTAATCCGTATGCTACAAACCATGTCAGCCTCGTCTCTCTTATATATCTCTTTTATGACACTTTCTTTCCACCTTCTATTCTCTACATCAATAAGTTCTTTGACTTTTGAATCTTTTATAGAATCTTTATTGGAGATTGAATGCAATAAGATGGTGGTGTTGGAACCCATATTTTGATATCATGTCCATTTTCAGCCCTCCATATTAACCCCTCTTTAAGCAAATCCATGGAAAACCATAAACTCCTTCGCATCATTGAAGGATCATTATCCTAATTTAGCCTCTAGAAAATTTTCATATTTGAAGTACTTTTCTTTCATGATATTTGCAGCCATCGAGAGTGAATTAGTCAATATCCTCCAACATTGTTTTGTTAGCGTGGCCTTGTGAAAACTCTCAATGTCTTCTTTGAAACCCAACCCTCCCTTAGCTTTTGATTCCCCCATCTTACACCAGCTCTTCTACCGAATTCTCTAATCATTATGTTTATGACCCCACCAAAATCTAGTTATCATAGCAGAGATTTCCTTAAATTTCTTGGCAGTTTAAAATACACATAGAGAATGCTAGAGTAACTTATATTACAACCTTAATAAGAATCTCCTTAGTTGCTTGGAAAAGAAAGTTGTTCTTCCAGTTATTGATCTTTTGCCACACTCTTAATTTCTTAATACACCTAATAGTGTTGTATTTTGATTTCCCTACCATAACTAGCAGACCCAAATATTTTCATAGCTTCCATTGGCTATAGCTCCTGCTACTTGTAAAATCTAATTCTTGCATGACGAGCCAGTATTAGTACAAAAAAAAAGATAGATTTTTTTCACTTATCTGGACATTGGCCAGATCTAGGCTTTTTCATACTTGTCAAAAATATGTTCGATTTTCATCCACTTTGTCAATCTAGCCTCATAAAACAGTACACAGTCATCTGCAAACAAAATGTGGTTGATCCTTGTGCCACCCCTTGCCATAGCCACTCCTTTTGTTTCACCTTTTATTTTAGATAGATTTGTCAAAGATCTAAAATCTTTAGCACACAAAATGAAGAGATAGAGCGATACAAAATCTTCTTGTCTTCTACCTCTGGATAGTACAATTTTTTCACCAAGTTGTCCATTTACAAGCACTGAGTAAGAAACTGAAATTACACAGTCCATAAATAATGCAATCCACTTGAAGCCAGAACCTAATCTCTTCATGACTGCTTCCAGGTAAGACCACTTCACCCTGTCACAAGCTTTAGACATGCTTAGAGTCATACTGCCTAATCTTCCTCTTTGTCTGGTATTCATCGAGTGTAAAACTTCATATGCCACCATGACATTGTTTGAAATAAGCCTTACATGAATGAATGCACTTTGATTGCTTGAAATAATAGCTAGGAGTACTTTTTTTAACCTGTTTTGCTAGAACTTTTGATAGAATATTATACAATATATTGTAGAGATTAATAGGTCTAAACTCACTTACAAACACAATATTCCTTACTCTAGGAATTAGTAAGGTAAGTAAAATTTAGAGAATGGTCCATACCCTCTCCTTTAAAATTTTTTAGAGTAGCGTTAAATACTACCTCTTCTACTATATGCCAATATGTCTGGAAAAAGCAAGCTCCAAATTGATCTAGGCTAGGTGATTTTAGAGGAGCCATGAGATGAAGTGCTTCTTCTACTTCAGTTATGTGAATTCCTTTTAGAGATTAGCAATCATATCCTCCGTCACCCGAGCATCCACTAATTGCAAACATGCTTCTATCTCTTCTTTTGATGGTTTCGAATATCTAAATAAATATTCAAGATAATTCTTGAATGCCCCTTCAACCAAGCTTTTTTTATTTTATTTTATTTTATTTTTTGTATAAAAGTCTCACATTTTTTTTTATACAAGAGTAGGTAGTCACATGTCTAATAGTAACCCCTACCTAATTTTATTAATAAATCCTCACTTTTAGTAGAGGAATACCGTGGTAACATTCAAGGTACTAGAATTTTACAAAAATAGCAAAACCCCAAGTACCAAACAAACTACTATAGAAAAACTGTATCTCTAAACAGGCCTATATAGAATTAACAATATAAACATAATCATTCGAGACGAACCCAAGACGTAACATCCGACCATTTGAATCTTTCATCCTTTAAACAAAGAACTAACCTTTCTTCCGCAAGACAATCAGCTTCCTAAATCTGTTGAACATTTCCTTAGATGCGCTAACCCACATAAATCCTTTCTAACGATCCCTTTAAGCAAATGAGGAAGCTCCATTTGGCTTAACATTCATATGAGACACCACTACTTTCAAGCCAGGCCAAAAAATCAGCAGCTTTATTTCCTTCCCGATATATGTGTTTTACACAAAAATTTATTTCTGCCAACATATTAACAATATCGTCCCAGTAGTTCTCTAGATACCAAAGAGTGCATTTTCCTTTCTTAATCCAATTCACTACTATAAGAGAGTCCATTTCAATAATTAGATTGCTTTCTACAGTGTTTAAGTCCTAACCAAAGGGCTCTTACTTCCGCAAGATTATTACTACCATAACCATTCAACTCAGAAAACACAAAAACTACCTTCCCAAACTCATTTCTCACTATACCACCTGCATGCTTATTACCCTATGTGAAGTATCCACCCTCCATCCAAGGTCATAGATGTTGTTGTCTTCCAGGGCTAGCTATTTGAATTTATGGAACTTCTAACATCGAAGATACGATATGTACATTGCTAAAACTAATATCAATATACTCATGGCTTGGATGGAAAAGACTAATAGATATTAATGTTTTTGTAGAGTGAGTCCATATATATTTGGACTTTGGAACTAGCGTTCTTCTCTCTAGAGATGGAAATTCTCGTCCTACCTCTAGCTAAAACCAATAAAACTCATCCCGCTTTCGTTCTTTTTGCTGACTCTTCCTCTTCGTTTTCCTTTGGTCCCCCCACCTTGTATATAGGTGTTTCTGGTTTGTTTTTTTTTTTCCCCTATCCTCAAGCTCGACCAAGCAGCTTCGATCTAGTGCCTTCAAGTGACCAAGAAATTGTATGCGTTCCACCGCGACGTTCCCCAACCGTCGATCTACCAGTATAGGGCAAAACGATGTGGCTCACGCCCAGCCTTGTCTACATGTGGGCTCTATGTGCCATGACACCTTAAAGCCTCCAATGGCTACACGCTCCTTCTAATGTAATGAAATGACTGCTTCCAAAAAAAGTGGAAAAGACTAATATCAATGCATTTGAAACAGTAGAAAATATTCCTTTTCTATTTTTTTTTTTTTGGACTTTAATGATCCTTTGAATTTGTACTTGCATTTTTGTGATCTTCATACTTTTTCTATTTGCACTCATCAATGTCTTTTCTTTCTCATTCCAAATGCAAAGTTAGCATTAAAAAGTTTATTAATTCTACAACTTACGAGCTTGACAGTTAAAATGTATGGAAAATAGATGGTAAGATCTTAATAGAGGGGGTATATTGTATATTTTTAATAGCTTGAATATGCCATATATCAAGTCCAATAAGTATGTCTTTCTATATTTACATATATAAAGATTTATAAGCGATCACAATGTGATTATGTGACATGAGTATGAACTTGATAATATGGTGATCATTCTTATTGTCTCTTAAAGAGTAACTTAGTTAATTAATTTGTTAAGCCTTCTTTAATTAGTTGTGGCATTTGTTAGATTCTTTTTCTAAGCAAGCATATTATATATATATATATAATAATTACAAGATATAAGAGTCAGAAGGGTGAGAGGTCCTAACAATCATCCCAATGTAGCTAATACAATACAAGAAAAAAAAAAAGAATCTGGAGTCAATAACTTAGCCCATACCCATTCCCACAAAGGGGAGCAGCCTGAAACGGTTTTGATACAGTCTGAAATAAGGACTGCAATACTATGATTAGAAGCTGCAGTAGATTATTTTGTGCTACATTTTGTTAGATTGTATTGGCTGAAAGAGACTTCTACTACCTCTTTCTCATTATCTTTAGTTAGAAGAAGCGAGAATATAAGAAAATAACAAGTGACAGATGGTTTGAATTGCCCGTAGACGACAGTCATTGACTGTGTATGGGCACGGGGGCATGCACCATTGTTGGAGAGAAGATGTTGGTTTGATTTGAAAGATCTGAGGCCACTAATCTCACTAATGTTGTGCGTGGCAGTAGAAAACTCATCATAGTGTAGTGGCACGTAGATCTCACACTTGGTTTAGACTGCACGTGAGACACACACGTCATTCCTTTTAACGATCTTCTTCTATTGGCCAAAGGATTGACGGTTAAGGAGTCTTGTGGTGTGCTGCGTGACGATCGTAGTTGGCCAAAAAGCAATAAATCGACACATCTCCATGCCATAGTACAAAAAAAAAAATAATAATAATAATAAAAAAATTGTTAGATAAAAATAAAGAAATTTTTAAATGTTCGAAAACGGGGAGGGAGGGAGGAGCATCCCTATGATGGAGATGAGTGGATTCTTAAGTCGTCGGTGGAGAAAGGTAGGAAAGAACTATACTATATAAGCCAAGGACATACTCTTGGCATTTGTTAGTCGGTTAACAAGAAATGATATTTGTAGATGTGTAAGTTTTGTACATTTTATTTTTAAATAATAGATAAATTTGAGATTTATATAAAAAATTATTTTTTAATAATAAATCTTTTTTTTTTTTTTAATAAAATGAATGAACTGCACACGTAGTAGTACTACGCGGTAAAACTACACTCGTGACTCCCCTCCTCTTAAAAGCTTATCAGACATTAAGGTCCGCTTATTCTGTCTGTCGCCTTAATCTCACTGTTTATAAATTCCGATATGATCATGCGGCCAACAAAGTTAGCGGAGTGATAAAAAAGATACCCTGATCTCCACCATGCTGTCCTTCTCCCCTTCCCCTTAATACATATATGCTATCTTAATCACAGATCCAGAATACATTTCTAGCTCTGTCAAGAAAACAAAAGCAGCAGATTGAGTTTGGAAGATGAGTAGTAGTACAGGAGGAAGAGGATCAGGTCGTGGAGGCGGAGGATCAGGTGATATTAGTGATCAGTCTGATGACGAAGGATATGAAATTGATCAGAAGCGCCAGAGAGACAGAGACTCGAGCAAGAGGTACTCTTGGAAGGGGAACTTGGCGTCTTTGAAAAGAGAGCTGAGCCTCAGTACAGCTTTCAGTGGGCCGCTTGGAAGAGATCAACGGAGTAGAAACGGCAGCAGATGGGATCGGCTTGTCATTCGTCCTGATAACTGGTACGTACGTAGAGTACGTATACTTCACTTCACTGTGTATGTAGAATGCATTTCTTCCTGCTTGTCTTCCTAATCTGTGTAGGTGAGCCTGTCTTCCTCAGGGGGCCTCATCTTGTGGCTGTTATCCTCAGATGGAGGATGAGTACAGTTTGTTTTTGGCTGGCAGAAGTTCTGTCCAAAAAACATGTTTCACATTTCAGATAAAATGTGTTTTTGTTTTCCTTAGACGAAATAATTAAAATATTAAATGCATCAAATCCATCTAAAAGAATAAAATAATATATTATAAGATTTTTTTTGCAGCTTTCATATCTGTTAGTATAAAAAAATTATGTGTGTTCTTTTAGTTTTTCTTTTTATAATTATTTTTAAGTTTTTGAGTAAAATGTTTATCTTTAATAATTTGATTTAAAAGATAATATTTAAATAATAAATTCAAGAATTTATTGAAGTTGGGGTTTAGGATATTTGATTCTGCTCTAAAATTTGGATAAATGATTAGACGAATGTTTTGAGAAAATAGAAATTGTTTTATAGTTTCAAAGATATTAATATTAAAAATAAGAAATTACGAGTTTCCAAACATGCACTATGCCTTCCTTCCCGACCAGCTTCAGATGCTTACCTCCACCACCACCACGACCGTTTCTCCTCCTCCTCTCGTCGTTTCTCGTTAATCTCTACCTTGTCTCCCATCTTCTACATTCAGCTGCTTTCTTATGATCCCAACCCACAATAAATAGAGATTCGTGTGATGTGATGACTGTTATTAGCTTGGCACCCAAATCTGCCGTCTAAATCAATCTGATAAAAAAAGGGGAACTTTGAAGAGATAAAGGCAAAATCTGAGAATTTGAAATAATGGGTGCGGGATACGCAGGTGGTATGTGTTGTGGACGTATTTCATCCTGCTATGGGCGGTGTACTCGTCGTTCTTCACGCCCCTGGAGTTCGGTTTCTTCAGAGGACTCCCCGAAGACCTCTTCCTCCTCGATATCGCCGGCCAGTTCGCCTTCCTTATCGACATTGTCGTCCGCTTCTTCGTCGCCTATCGCGACACCCACTCATACTGCATGATCTACGACCGCAATCTCATCGCGCTTCGGTAATTGTTCGGTTCTTTTCTTCTTCTTCTTCTTCTTTTTTTTTTTTTCCTTCCCTTACTTTTTAACCTATTTAATCATGCAAGAATGTAACCGGTTTTTCTTATTTGCATAATTGTAGCTACTTGAAGTCTCGGTTCTTGGTTGATTTACTGGGTTGTTTACCTTGGGATGCTATCTACAAGGTACTGCCTTGATTTTTAATGTCTTTTTTTACATTGGTTTTATTTTGTGATAAAAATGTGGTCTGTTTTGTTTTTCAAGTAACATGCAGCATGTGGATCTTTTAATTTGTCAAGTTTTCTTATGCAATAAATTTGGATTGCATTTTAATTTTATGTTGGTAGAAAAGTTAGATGGTAAAAGATAGAGAACATAAGAGAAATGGAAATGCCAGTCTGTTTTTTATGAGTTCATCTTTATTCTGATATACGTCATAATGCTTTTGGCCAAATTAGATTAATAAAATTTCTAATTTAAAATAAAAATATCGAGAAACGGAATCTAACTATAACGGTCCCAAAATTTCTGGTTCATGGTTGAGAAAAGACCATCATGAAGGCAATTGCGTCAGTTGAAGGAGAATCCATTAGCACGAGTAGGTGCACTGCAGTTGTTGTATTTGGGGTAGTCATGGACGATCTCCTTTCTTGCATTCTTGGATTACGGAGCATATAAAGGTAACTCTCAGAAAAAGAAGCATGCAGCTCTTGGCAAAAAGGGATGACAGATTTGAATCTTAATGACTGTAGGACACAGCGGCGTATTGGAGAAACACCCACTGCCGGCAGTGCATGGGGCTCATGTGCTGGTCAAAATGAGGAGGTGCTCTGTGGGGAGGTGGAGCGAGACACTAGGACACTCCCGGTTGGGCGTAAGGTAGTGGTCGGCGGTTGAGCATAGATTTGAGGTTGGTAGTAGGCAGTGGTTGGCCAACAGTTGGCCAGCTAGAAATGGTTGGCATTAAAAATAGGCCGAGATCCGAGTTGGTTTGACGATGCGTGGCGGTCACGTGCTGGGCGGTGGGAGCTGAGGGTGGTCACGAGTGGAGGGAAATAGGCAGTGCTTCCGAAGGTGGACCAAAAAGTTTAGATCTAACCTCTAATGGCTCGAAGAAAAGAATAAAAAAAACTAAGGAAAAAGGGAGAAGAGAAAGGAAAGAAAATTGGAGATGGAGGGAAGGAAGACACTTTTAGAGGAAGAGGGTGGGTGGAGGAAGGGAGAAGCCGGGCTGAGTTTTGGGGTGGGGGTTGCTAGGGTTTTGAACTTTGGGGGGATAGGGTTGGGAGAGGCTGGGTTTTTCAAAGCAGTGCATCTGTTTTAGAAAAGGATCATATAGAAAAACTTATATAAGAAATATGATAAAATAAATATGTTGACTTTATAAACTACTCTAGTCCGTGAATTCATACAAAAAGGATAACTAGGGTATTTTGTAAACCTACAATGCAAAGGATCCTGGTATCTTATAATATTCTAGAATGTATCATCTTATATTTTTGTAAACCTCCATCTAGTTCCTTTTCTGGACTTTATTTGTTTTTTTCCACTTTCTATGCCTTTGTTCTTTCAAGTTCTTTGCAATATGCACAAGGTGACATAATACTATGTACTTGTGTATGTGTTGTAACACAGTTAAGGTATTTTACCAGTCTGGCATAATTATCTCACAGCAGTAGCAATTATTTATTCTGCAATATCCAAGCTCTTAAGTGAGCGATGTCTCCATCACAGTGACTCAGAGCAGGAACATCTTATGCCACCTTGCAAGCTTTAACTGCAATTACTATGAGCCCCAAAAAGGAGAAACACTTACCACAATTTGTTTTATTTTTGAGTGAGCCTAATAAATGCTTATGAGGAATCTCTTTTCTACTAAAGAAAGTAGTTGTTCTGTCTTTCTTACTTATCAAAAAAAAGAAAAAGAAAAGAGAAAGTAGTTATTCTTGTGACATCTTTACTTCACATTTGATTGCACTCCATTGAGTTTGACATGGACAACTTAGCTTAGTAGTCCTTATTTGATGATCTGAACACAACTGCTCTGAACAGGCTTCTGGTAGGAAAGAGGTAGTCAGGTACCTCTTGTGGATTAGGCTCAGTCGAGCACTCAGAGTGACAGAGTACTTTGAGAAGTTGGAGAAAAATATCAGGATAAATTACCTCGGTACAAGAATTGTGAAACTTTTTGTTGTTGAACTCTATTGCACTCATACAGCTGCCTGCATCTTTTACTATCTTGCTACCACTGTTCCTCGCGCTGAGGAAGGTTACACGTGGATTGGAAGTTTGAAATTGGGTGACTACAGCTATTCACACTTCAGAGAAATTGATCTTTGGAAGCGATATGTGACATCTCTTTATTTCGCTATTGTTACCATGGCGACTGTTGGTAAGCCTGTCCATAATTCTCTCTTGAAGTAAAAAAAGAAAAAGAAAAAGAAAAAGGTTACTGTGTATCTGTATGAGCCACACTCAAAGATTACTGCGCTTGTGTATGTGTGAGCTCATACTCTATTTTATGAATTTATCTTCTTTTTTTCTGAGGTTTGTCATAGTGTTTTTCTCATGAACATCTAAAACGGTACAATGATATCTTCTGATTTTGATATGAAGCAGTGCTATAGCATAACTATTTTCTTGGATCAGATATCACACAGTACATTATTTGTTAAATGCTGGTTACTGTCCTTCTCTTCTCCAAATGAATTAATGCTATTTTCAATTTGAGTTTCTCATATCATATTTAGGATGCTTCACTGTATGTGCTATTCTATGTTTTATTTTGCAGGTTATGGAGAGATACATGCGGTCAATGTCAGAGAAATGATATTCATTATGTTTTATGTATCATTTGACATGATTCTTGGTGCTTATCTGCTTGGTAACATGGCAGCACTGATAGTAAAAGGATCAAAGACAGAAAAGTTCAGGGATAAAATGGCAGACCTTATCAAATATATGAATAAGAACAATCTTGATAGGAACATAAGCAAGGAGATCAAAGGTCATCTGCGATTACAATATGACCGCAGCACCACAGAAGTTGGTTTACTTCAGGATGTTCCATCCTCTATCCGGACTAAGGTATTGATAACTTTTCAGGTTCCTGTGCACCGTTGGTTTGGCTCAGTTTTACTAGTATGTGGTATGATTGATATAAATTGTCGCTCCATTCCTAATAGCCTAAGCTTTTGGGATAGATTCTTCTCCAATATGATATAAAAAGCTGGTTATTGTTTATGAGGTTTGGCTCAAGTCTTGGTAACACTTTAGTATTTATTCTGTTATAGAATTCCATGCTTGATATACCAAGCTCTCATGACAAATGATTCTCCAAAAAATTACTCAACAAGAATGGTTTTCAGAATTGGTTGGAGGCATTTTGAGAATGTGAATCTGTGCAATTCCTCCTTGAGAAAAGTAATATTGGATGCTTTTCCTCATGTGGTCATAGACAAATACAAACATCAGTGCTTTTGACATATCTTGAATGAAATTCTCTTTCACCCATACTTAAGTTACAAGTTTTTGGACAGCAGTTGGTGAGGGGAAAGGGATTTAATATTTCCAATTGTGAAATATGGACTACAAATTTCTTAGGACGCATGACGGTCTGTTCACTATGTAATTTCAATGGAATGGATGACAGAGTTTGTGGGGGACATCATGCAGAAAGGTCTGGCTACTTGAGCTGGACGTGTTTGTCTAGTATTTGAGTCTATGATGTGAGGGTTTGAATAGGGCTGTAATCGAGCTAAGCGCCGAGCCGGTCTTTGGCTTGCTGAGCTTGACTCGACTCAAAAAACCCGAGCTCTGCCGTGCACATTACAAGGCTAGAATCAAGCCATTTACAGCATCTGTCTAAATAAGGAAGCTATGACTAATTACAAGATATGTACAGCTATAGATACATGCCATATATGACTAAGTACAAGAAAGGGAAGTCGTATGCTATCAGTCCAGCACATATCCCGCTGACAGTTAGAAAACTAGTGGCTTTTGGTTGAAAAGCAATTATTTATTTTTTTTCCATTTTATAAAGTTTTAGCTGACTATTTCTTATAAAAGAAATTGGTAAGTGTCCTTGAGTTCTAGCTAAGTTGGATTTCCTTGCCTTGTACTAACAGGACAAAGGTGGGTCACAGTTTTGAGACCAATTGTATGTAAAATTTACAATAACAAATTAGGGGCAAATGTGTTTGTCCCATAATTATAAATTTACTACCATATTTTGTAAAAGCAGCCACATTTATGCCAGTAAATATTCTGTTTTTTCTGTCCAAACAAGCGGTGGGAAATGTGGAATTTTGTAATGGAAAATACTCTAGCCACAAAGAGTATACACAAAAGCAATCCCACAAACTGATGTGACTTGATGTGGTTTGTCAGATTATAAAGTTACTTTTATTTTAAAGTAGATCTAACATATCAGATGAAATCACGTCAGTTTGTGAGATTATTTTGTATAATTTCTTTGTGGATGTAGTAGTACTCTTTTGTAATATGTAGAAATAAACCCCTAGGGGTTGGCTCAAGAGGTAAAGGCCTTGGTCTTGGTGGTATGCTCCCTCTAGGTCTAAGGTTTGAATCCTCTTTGGTGCAAACAATTTCTTGGGCCCATTGAACTGAGGGAACTCTCCCTTGAATTGCCTGAGGTGCACTTGCTGTAATCTCCTTGCGGAAGAATTCATGCTGCAACCTTTTAATTGTTGACTTGATGTTCTTTTATTGCATGTACCTGCTTTTTTTTAATGAATTAGAGGTGGTGCTCAATTTATATCTTTATATTACAGTTTTTTTTCCCCATCGGTGCAGATTTCACAGAACTTATATGAGCCGTATGTTAAAGAAGCTTCTCTTTTCAAGGGGTGCTCCTCGGGATTCATAAAGCAGATTGTAAGACATCATGCTATTCATATAAAGTAAAATGTGAATTAGAAAGACTGGGCAATAATAATTTTCTTTTTGTTTTTAAAAGTTGAATGACACATGATTTCCATGAATGGAATCACATCCATTGACTCTGGAAATCTTAGGGCATTTGTGGTTTCACAATTTTTGAGAAAAGCTTTAGTATTGAGAAATTCTTTGAATGTGTTGTTTATTGGGTTTTATGTGTTGTGGAATTTATATTGGAGGATCATTGCCCATTATTAATTCCTAGTTGGTTTAAACAATTGTTAGTGTTTAAAGGCACATCCAGTATGGTTGTAACATGTAAATAATCCATTTACAAATGTCAATTCTATTCTACCTCTTACCCAGGGTTCCCACTGGGTTCTTTAAAGGCTATTTCAGTACCTGATTCTGTTATTGAAATTAGAGAAGAGGTTTGCTGGATTTAAGTGACAGTACTTGACAAAATCAGGGAGAAAACTACAGTCAATAGAGTACCTTTTTGAGTTTCCTGACCTATTTTTAGGCCTATTTTCTATTTGTAGCATGAAACATGATGAGTTGAAGTATCATTTGGTTGATTGGGGTTAGGCTTTGTTCCCCTATACATGTTGGCAGTTTGGAGAGAAGCTGAGGATCTTAAAATGAAATTTTCAGGGGATTGAGATTGCTAGGTTTTGAAGGAGTGGTGGGGTTGAACTGGGGAAGGATGGGTCAATTTTTTCTTTTTTTTTTGATAATTAGTAAGACATTTATTACCAAGAATAGGCTAGCCCAAGTACACAGGAGGTATACAAGAGGAAATACCTACATACACTAACTAAGAAAGACAGAAAAGACTAGAGTAAATCCAGAAATTCTTCACGATTCATTACAGCCTTAGCCAACAAACATAAAGTATTAAAGAAAAATTCCCTAATTTCTCCCATCGACCGTTCTCTATCTTCAAAACACCTCCCATTCCTCTCCAGCCATAAACACCACATCAAACACAAAGGAAGCATTTTCCAAATGGCAGGCAATACATTGTCTCCCCTCCCCTCTACACCTCTCCAACAAGCAAGTAGATCCACCACCTGCTTAGGCATCACCCAAGCTATACCCATCCTACCAAAAATCTCGTTCCACAAGCTCTTAGCCACCTCGCAATGAAGAAACAGGTGGTTTACTGATTCACCATCTTTCTTGCACATGGAACACCAATCTACAACGTGAAGTCCATGCTTACGTAAATTTTCTGTGGTCAGAATTTTATCAAGAGACACCAGCCAACAGAAGAAAGCCACCTTACTAGGCACCTTAACTTTCCAAATGCTTTTCCAAGGGTAGTCACAAACACCTTGGCAGTTTAACGCCTTGCAATAGGAATGAACCGAAAATCTGAAATTTCCTTCATGAATCCACAGCAAACTATCCTCCCTTCCTTGAACAATCTTCAACTCATATAATCTACCAAAAAAATCAGATATCCTCGTTGAGGAGTTGGAGACCAGCCAACAGGGTCAACTTTACCAGTGCAAGACATGGAAGTGGAATTGATGGATGTTGTTTCAACTGTTACATTTCTGCATGGATTTGCTAATATTCAGAATGCTACAGCTGGCAATTAAATTAGGGATTTAAAGTTTGACACAAAATACAGGGCATTAGACGGACAAAATTCTCAGGGAAATGTGGTGAGCTTGCACCCCTATGGAAGTAATTTTTGACTTGGATGACTACCTTAAGTTGCATTGCTATGGGCACAGAATTTTGTGAAAATAAAATACTTTGCTGTTATTTGGTGGTATATTTGTGTGAAAGGGATGGGGAGACATGGGATCCTTCTCTTTTATGTTGTAGACCTTGATCTGTTTAGTTTATTTTCACATTTCCTCTTATATTTATATTCATTTTTTGGGGCTTCTTTTGCATTCTTACTGTGATTCAGAGTTTCCCCCATTCTCAGTATATTGTATCGATAAATTATTTAATAAAAAGAATAAGGCCTAAGAGAGTTTGAATCTAATGGTCAGTTGAGCTTACTTGCAAAAACAGAAAGGGGAAACTACACTTTTCACTTTGAACTAATGCCCATTCGGCAATGCGGTCGCTAAATTGCCACCTTTGCCACATAGTACCATTAAGCTTCCATTTTGTTTAATTGTACCCTCTATCGGTTGTTGGCTGTTTTGTTTCCAGAATGTGAAGTAATGAGCAGTCGTTACGTTTAAATTGGGCAATAAGAAGTGGACTGGGGGTAATACTATTATTTCAACTGGGGGTAGTCTCATAATTTAATTTCGGAAAAATGACATTTCTGTCCGTTTTGACAATGACTGACAAACGGTACAATTTGACATGGAATGGAAGTTTAATGGTGCTATGTGACAAAGGTGGAAATTTGGTGACCACATCGTGAGTGAAACTATTAATTACCAATGTGTTCTTTTAAGTCACGCAACAAATTTATTTGGAATTATTTTCAAGTTTACGGTTCAAAGTCTCATATCTACAGTGCATGAGCATCATTGTTTAGATTTACAGTTTTACCAATGTGACATTAAGAGCTTAGATTGTTTCAGTGTAAATGGCTCTCATTCTTTCATGGTTTATCAGGCAAGCAGAGTCCATGAGGAGTTTTTCCTTCCTGGAGAAGTGATTGTAGAACAGGGAAACGTAATGGATCAACTTTATGTCATATGTCATGGTGAAGTGGTATGATTTCATTTAGTGCTTTCATTTTCAATATGTTTTCTTTGGATTTATTTTGTGTACTTGCAATGCAGCATCCATATAGTATTATATGGTATATGATAATATGGCCACGTTAAAATAATTTAACAGTTTTTATTCTATGAGAAAGTATAAAGTTTTAGAAATATACAGTTGGTAAATTGGGTGAAGCCTATCAAGAGAGTAACAAGATTTTGCCAAGTTATGATGTTGACTTTAGTACCAACACTAGTGCTTAATACTAGTTTTCTGATAACCTTTACACCTCTATCTGTCTCTCTAGTTAGAACTTCTGCTTTCTCTCTCCTTAGAAATCCAAGTTAGTTTTCACCAAGCTAATTTCATAACAAATGCACTTGCAAAGGTGAAAGGGAAATTTCGCATTAAGGCCCCGTTTAGATGTTGAGCTGAGTTAAGTTCTTTATGAATAGTAGTGAGTTGAGATGGTAGAGTGAGTTTTGTGGGGCCCACCTAAGATGAGTTTAAATGTATTTATGGGAAGTTGAAAAAGGTTGTGGGTCCCGCATGTAAAGAAGTGTTGAGTTGAAAAAGGTTATGGGTCTCACGTGTAAAGAGGTTTTGAGTTGAGATGAGTTTAGTAATTTGAGAGTCAAGTGTTTGGATGTTAGACTCAGCTGAAAATTAAACTGAACTGAGTTGATCTCAGTTCAGTCCAAGTGCAAACGGGGCCTAAGTGGCCCATATTACTGGTGAAGGTATTGTTTGGCTTGAATATTCATAAGGGAAAATTACTCCAATAGTCTTTGTGGTTTTGGAAACTGTAGAATTATAGGGAGATTTAATTTGATGATCTGTCAGCAATGTTAGGGGCTAAGATTGAGGAGATCTACAGCTAACAGATCATGGTTTCTT
>QEOT01123742.1:0-84260 GCA_003123785.1 Pterocarya stenoptera
TTTTGCCTTAAAAAACAAAGTACTAGATTACATTCATGTAAATCCTCATGCTGGTCATACGGGTTACCTCAAGATGTATCAAAGGGCTAAACGGGATTTTTTTTTTCTGGAAATAAATGAAAAAATACATAAAGAAAATGATATGGGAATGTGATGTTTGCCAGGCAAATAAGAGTGAAACCATACCAACTCTTGGATTATTTCAACCTCTACCCATACCTAACCAAGCTTGGGCAAACATATCCCTAGACTTTATTGAGGGTTTACCCCTCTCTAATAGGTTCAATGTCATTTTGGTGGTAGTGGATCGCTACACCAAATATGGCCATTTTTTTACACTAGCACATCCCTATACTACACGGCAAGTGGCTCAAACATTCATGGATGGGGTATTTAAAGTACATGTTCTTCCTAAGACGATTGTTTCAGATTGTGACACTATATTTTTTAGTTCCTTTTGATGAACCTTATTTACATTACAAGGGACCACATTGAGTTTTAGCTCAGTATACCATCCCCAGTCGGATGGGCAAACAAAGGAACTCAATAAATGCCTTGAAACTTATTTACGATGTTATACTGGCACTAAATAGAGGGACTGAAGTAGGTGGTTATCTATGGCTAAATGGAGTTATAACAGTTCTTATCACATAGCAACTAAACTCTCACCTTTCGAGACTTTATATGGGTATTGTCCACCCAGGCTACTGTCTTATATACCCGAGAACTCCTCCATTGAAGTTGTCAATCAACTACTAAAATCAAGAGAAAAAATTAAGGAACTGTTAAGGGAGAATTTAGAGTGGGCTTAAAATCGTATGAAAATGTTGTTGATCGAAAAAGAACTGAAAGAAGCTTTGATATTGGCGATTGGGTTTACCAGCATTTGCAACCCTATCACTAAAAGTCAGTAGCCCTCCAAAGGAATTTGAAGCTCGTGTCGAGATTTTTTGGGCCGTTCCAAGTGCTCCAAAAAATAGGGACTACTGCATATCGTCTGAACCTATCACCATCTTCAAAAATCCATCTGTTGTTCCATGTTTCATGTCTGAAAAAGAAGCTATGGTTTCAAATCCAACCCTTACCAATGCTTCCTCCAGAGGATAAACATGGGGATCTTCAACCAGAACTGGAGGCAGTGGTGGATCGGCGCCTGAAACGTCATGGGAATAGAGCAATGACCGAGGTGTTGGTAAAATGGTCTAGGGCTTCATCAGATGATAATACGTGGGAAACATTGTGGAAGCTTCAAGAGCTTTATCTCCACCTTGTGGGCAAGGTTCTTTAAGTGAGGGAGAATGTTATGGCTCAGTTATGGAGGTTGGAGATTGTTGGGTCAGTAAGAGTTAGAAGGTTGAAGAAGAAACAAATGAGTTGATGTCGGGAGGAAGTGTTACGAACTGAAGGGTTATGAGGATAGAAGTCTGATGCAGTGCTATTTTACATTCTAGCCACACGGTGTCGTTCTTACCAAGAATAATAAAGTTGTGCATTTTAGTGAATTGTTTGTGTTATGTGTTTTGTAAGCGTGTAGGCCATGCTCCTTTCATCTGATAGTTCTGAGAGGAAGTTGTTAGAGGCTATTTTGTCTTTTGTGTCATTTTTTGTTAGCAATAAGAATGTAAAGGGGGACCCAAAATATCGGATTATTGATCATCTAGAGAATTATTGTAGACAGTAGAGTTTTCTTGTAAGAATTGGAGACCTCGAATACCCCAAGGCGTAGCCATTTTCATCTTCAACCTCTTGTTACCCTCTCTTTCTCATTTTATCAAATAGTTTGTATGCATTCTGTCAAGACACGTAGCACTCACTATTCCATGTCCACACCATTCCTTATTACAACACAACACATATTAATTAGAACCATAATAGGGTTGATGACATAGTTCATTTTATTGTGTTCTTCATGGATGACTGGGTTTCATTCTATAATAATGAGCCCTATTGGACGGTTTCAGGTGAATAGCTTGGGAGAATAAGCATTGCTTATAAGATTTCTCTCCCATGGGTGATGCTCGTGGGTGAAGCTCTAAAACAAATATGAGAAAGTGTTTTAAACGAAGGTAAATTTAACATTTTATATATGCTAATGTGGAAGGTGTGCATTTCATACGTTTAACGGGCATGCTTTCTAGAATTTTTGTTTAAAATATATCACAAGGACTTACCTACATGAAACATGCCAATTAAAGAATATTAGAGCATGTGCCCCTACCTTAGAGGATAACACCTCACAAGCCATGTCCACTGCATCCGTTGCATGTTCTAAACAGAATGCCAAAATCGACTCTACTCAATATGGAATATTGTAGACTCTTCTAGAATGATTCTCTTGTAACTGCTTATCTCTTCAATAAATATGAGTGCTATTGTATTAAGGGAGATATTTGAAATACAAGAAATGTATTTGTTCAATCTGAAATCTCTTTGATGGTATCAAGAGCCCGATAGGGCCAACGCCCACACTTTCCTTCTCCGATCATCATGGCAACACCCAAACCCACTTCCCTGAATCCCTCCATCACCAATTCCACCTCACATCTCATCTCCATCAAACTTTCTACAGATAACTATCTACTCTGGCACGCCCAAATTATCACGTTCCTCCGTGGCAACCAACTCTTTGGATATGTTGACGGATCCATTCCCATGCCTCCCACCACCATTGACGATGAACCCAACCCAAACTATACCTCTTGGCTTCTTCAAGATCAGCTCATAATGTATGCAATCTATTCCTCCCTTACCGATATTGTTCTCTCCCATGTTCTTGATTGCTCCACTTCCCATCAAATCTGGAAAACACTTCACAATCTCTACTCTGCTCAGACCACAATTCATCTCATGCTCACAAAGTTTCAGCTTGCAACTCTTAAAAAAGGGTCTGATTCAATCTCTACCTATTTTCACAAAGGCAAGGCCCTGTCTGCAATTCTCAATGTCGCAGGCCATCCTCTCTCAGATTCTGAGTTCATCATCTATTTTTTAACTGGATTAGGATCTGATTTCGAGTCCGTAATGTCTTCCATCACTACGTGTCCCGATCCTCTCTCCATTTCTCAGGTCTATAGTTTCCTTGTAAATCACAAGTCACATCTTACACATCAAACCCTATCTTTCCTCTCAAACAATTCCTTCACTGCAAACTCCACCACTACACGAGGTTCATTTACTCCTCCTAACCGAGGCCGAGTTCGTGGCTTTCAGCGTGGATGGGGTGGTCGTAATTTACTTTGTCTCCTTCTAATTTCTTTTCTTCTTCTCAGACTAATCGACCCACCTGCCACTCTGTAATCACATTAATCACACGGTCATGTCTTGTTATCATCAGTTTAATCATGCATATCAGTCTCCTCCTCCCCCATCTCTCTTAGCTAATTTCACAAATTTTCCAAATATGTCCACTGCATCTACTAATTGGTTTCCAGATACTACTGCTTCTACCCACTTCACTTCTGATTTTTTTAAGCTTAATATGGGGTCCACTCCCTATCAGGGGCCAAACCAAGTAACTATTGGAGAGGGATCATCCCTTGCTATTCAAAATTCTGGCTCTGGCTTACTTTCGACACTTTCTGGCAATTTTCTTCACCGCCAATTACTTCATGTTCCATTAATTTCTCAAAATTTATTATCTGTTAGACAATTTTGTTTGGATAATTCGGTTTTCTTTGAATTTAATTCATTTGATTTTTTTGTGAATAATTTACATTCCCAAGAGGTATTTCTTAAGGGCCCCGTTAAGAATGGCCTGTACGTCCTTCCAACTTATGATAAGGAAGTCATTCTTCCATCACGGCATGCTTTCATTGGCGAAAGGACTTCACCAAACACATGGCATGTTCGTCTTGGTCACCCCTTTCCTCGAATCACTTCCTTTACCATACGGCATCACAATCTTCCAGTCACTTCTACATCCACTTCGTCTCCCTGCTCAGCATGTCTTCAAGCCAAATCACACGCTCTCCCTCACTCACTCTCACCTTCTCGCTCTAATTTTTCTTTTCAGTTGTTATTTTTAGATATTTGAAGACCTGCGCCTGTGCTATCCTCCAGTGGTTTTAGATTTTATTTTTCTATTGTTTGGCTTTTTCCTTTATGTGCAAAATCTAATGTTTCTCCAATTTTTCTAACTTTCATTAAATATGTACATAATACTTTTTCTAAAAATATTGTTGTTGTTCTATCTAATTGGGGTGGTGAGTTCCGCCCCTTTCATGCTTTCTTGCAAAATCTTGGCATTTCCCATAGAATCACATGTCCATATTTTCATGCACAAAATGACAGCATTGAATGAAGTCATCGCCATATTGTTGAGACTGGGCTCTCTCTTTTAGCCCAATCTTTAGCCCCTACCAAATATTGGATTGATGCTTTCCAAACAGCCATTTTTCTTAAATAGAATGCCCACACCCATCCTTTATCATATTTCTCCCTTTCAAGCACTTTTTAATTCTCCACCTGATTATAATTTTTTACGTGTTTTTGGCTAGGGCTTGTTGGCCCAACCTTCATCCTTTTAATCATCACAAATTAGACATGCAATCTTAGTTTTATGTCTTTTTAAGATATACCCTTGATCACAAATGGTATAATTGTTTGCATATTCCGTCTGGAAGAATTTATATTTCACGTGATATATGTTTTGATGAAACTTTATTCTCATTCGCATCTTCTCAAAATTTATCTAGTCAAGCCCCCTTTTCGGCCCCTATTGAGCCAACGCCCACTTCAACTAATTCTTTCTTTCCTTCCCTGCCAATTTGGGCCTTCTTTCCAAACACTCAAACTTCCTCCTAGCCCAACCCAGCAGATCCAATCTCCCCGTCTCCCTCCACAGATCCCTCACTCACTCTTATTTCTCATAATCAAGCCCATGAGCTTATCATCACAAACCTACCCACCCTTTAGAATCTCCTCATCCTCCCGAATGCACTTCTACTGCACTGTCTCTTTCAAACCCTAACTCCTCTCTGCATCCTGCTGCTCCAACTCTTCTTGTACAAACATTCATCCCATGACTACTCGGTCCAAAGTCCTCATCACCCATTCCCTTCATCGACAAGATGGCACCATTCCATGGCCACTACTGAAACACAGTACCTCCCTCATCGCGTATTCTTCCATCCCCGACGAGCCTACCTCCTACACGGAGGCTTCCAAATTCCCTGCCTAGCGTGCTACCATGGCCAGTGAGTTTGAAGCTCTCCTCCGAAACGAGACATGGACGCTCGTTCCTCCCCATCCATGTCAAAATCTCATTGGTTCGAAGTGGGTCCTTAAGACTAAACGGCTTGTCGATGGGACCATTGAGCGACGCAAGACTCACCTCATTGCCAAAGGGTTCCATCAACAAGCTAGGCTTGACTACTCGGAGACCTTTAGCCCAATAGTTAAGCCAGTTACCATACGCCTTTGATCTCTATTGTAGTGTCTCGACAATGGCCTCTTCATCAGTTAGATATATAGAACGCATTCTTGTACAGGGATTTGGAAGAAGATGTCTTTATGCAGCAACCAACTGAGTTTGTTCATTCTGATTTTCCTTATTATGTTTGTAAATTGAAAAAATCTATCTATGGTTTGAAACAAACCCCTAGGACTTGGTTTGCAAAGCTTAGTTCGAAATTATTAGCACTCGGTTTTCATGCTTCCATTTCTGATTAACCCTTTTCATTTTTACATATGCTACTGCTTCTATGTATGTGCTAATTTACATCGATGACATAGTAGTTACTACCTCAAATTCCTCTCTCATTACTGATTTTATATCCTCTCTGTCCATATCTTTCTCGGTCAAAGACCTAGGTTCCCTTCATTTCTTCTTGGGAATTCATGTCTGTCGTACGACTAAAGGCCTATTTTCATCTCAGTCTCGTTACATCTCTAACCTATTGAAGAAGACTAATATGCATGAGTCAAAACCCATGTCAACACCTATGTCTACATCTGATAAACTTTCAGCCCTTGATGGATCCTCCTTTGAGGATCCTCATCTTTTTCGAAATGTCGTTGGCAGTTTCCAGTACATTTCCTTGACTCGTCTGGATATCTCATTTGTAGTCAATAAAGTCTGCCAGTATATGCATTGTCCCTGTAAGTCTCATTGGCAAGCTGTCAAACGCATATTGCGTTATCTCAAACTCACCACCTCCCTTGGTTTATTTTGCTCTTCTGCCTCTCCCCTTAAACTAATAGCATTTTCAGATGCTGATTGAGATGGTTGCCCAAATGATCGGAAATTGACAGGTGGTTTTTGTGTCTATTTTGGGTCTCACTTAGTGTATTGGGCTTCTAAGGAACAACCGACAATAGCTAGATCCTCGACTAAAGCAGAATAAAAATCAGTTGTAAATACTGCTTGTAAACTTCTATAGATACAAGCATTGTTAAAAGAATTGGAAATTTTTATTTCTGAAACACCAAACTTGTTATGTGATAATATTAATGCAACTTATCTTTCGGCTAATCCTGTTTTACACTTGCAGACTAAACATGTGGATCTTGATTATTATTTTGTACGTGATCGTGTTGTTAACAAAACTCTCACTATCTCCTTTATTTCAAGTAAAGAACAAATTGCAGATATTTTCAGTAAGCCGCTCTCTTCGGCGCGATTTGCTCTCCTACGTTCAAGCCTCACCATCCTACCAGTGCCGCTTGAATCGCGGGGGGATATTAGAGCATATGTACCTGCCTTAGAGGGTA
The DNA here is from genome assembly GCA_003123785.1 of Pterocarya stenoptera. Taxonomy (NCBI): domain Eukaryota; kingdom Viridiplantae; phylum Streptophyta; class Magnoliopsida; order Fagales; family Juglandaceae; genus Pterocarya; species Pterocarya stenoptera. The sequence goes on from QEOT01123742.1 coordinate 6,712, forward strand.
ACACCTCACAAGCCACGTGCACATGTTCTCAACAGAATGTCAAAATCGACTCTGCTCAATATGGATATTGTAGACTCTTCTAGAATGATTCTCTTGTAACTGCTCATCTCTTCTATAAATATGAGTGCTACTCTATTGAGGGAGATATTAGAAATGCATTTGTTTAATATGAAATCTCTTTGATGCATTGTTTCAAACACCTTTACTGCACTCTGTTTCTTACTTGTTTTTACAAAGAACAATCGACTTCACAATTCCTTAATTTGGTTCTCCTCTTGAAGACTTCGTTATCGTACACGCACTATATATGCACATACCAATCAAGGATCTGGCTTTATGATCGGGAAAAGAAAAACACAATCAAGACAAAGTGATATCCATAATGATTTGGTTTTAACCTTATGTATGAGTTGTAAAGATCAAGCTAGGCTGATGTAGGTCCTACGTACGCAAGGGTATATTCCTGCTTTATTCATTCAGAGTAGTGCTACATCCACCGGCACGAGTCTGGTCTCAAAAATATTAAAAAAGTTTTTTTTTCTGATTTTTTTAATTTATTTTTTTGTTATTTTTAAATATATTTTTTTAAAAAAATTTACAATATCATTAAAAAATAAATTTTAATCACTAAATAAAAATAAAATAAATTAACTGTCGGGAGAAATTTCTCATTCATAAATGACAAACAGTACGTACCAATAAATAATTAAACAAGGATAGGCGGCTAATATTTTTCTATAAACTTACTGCTAAATAACAACTTCTATACAATTAAGTAATAAAATAATCTTATTTTAAATTTTATTTTGATTTTGGTTTTTGATTTGATGTGTTTAAGTATAATAAAAAATATTATTATATTTAAAATTTTATGAAAAAATGAGTTGTTAGCCTCTCACTAAAAAAAAAAAAAAAAAAANACTCGGTTTTCATGCTTCCATTTCTGATTAACCCTTTTCATTTTTACATATGCTACTGCTTCTATGTATGTGCTAATTTACATCGATGACATAGTAGTTACTACCTCAAATTCCTCTCTCATTACTGATTTTATATCCTCTCTGTCCATATCTTTCTCGGTCAAAGACCTAGGTTCCCTTCATTTCTTCTTGGGAATTCATGTCTGTCGTACGACTAAAGGCCTATTTTCATCTCAGTCTCGTTACATCTCTAACCTATTGAAGAAGACTAATATGCATGAGTCAAAACCCATGTCAACACCTATGTCTACATCTGATAAACTTTCAGCCCTTGATGGATCCTCCTTTGAGGATCCTCATCTTTTTCGAAATGTCGTTGGCAGTTTCCAGTACATTTCCTTGACTCGTCTGGATATCTCATTTGTAGTCAATAAAGTCTGCCAGTATATGCATTGTCCCTGTAAGTCTCATTGGCAAGCTGTCAAACGCATATTGCGTTATCTCAAACTCACCACCTCCCTTGGTTTATTTTGCTCTTCTGCCTCTCCCCTTAAACTAATAGCATTTTCAGATGCTGATTGAGATGGTTGCCCAGATGATCGGAAATTGACAGGTGGTTTTTGTGTCTATTTTGGGTCTCACTTAGTGTATTGGGCTTCTAAGGAACAACCGACAATAGCTAGATCCTCGACTAAAGCAGAATAAAAATCAGTTGTAAATACTGCTTGTAAACTTCTATAGATACAAGCATTGTTAAAAGAATTGGAAATTTTTATTTCTGAAACACCAAACTTGTTATGTGATAATATTAATGCAACTTATCTTTCGGCTAATCCTGTTTTACACTTGCGGACTAAACATGTGGATCTTGATTATTATTTTGTACGTGATCGTGTTGTTAACAAAACTCTCACTATCTCCTTTATTTCAAGTAAAGAACAAATTGCAGATATTTTCAGTAAGCCGCTCTCTTCGGCGCGATTTGCTCTCCTACGTTCAAGCCTCACCATCCTACCAGTGCCGCTTGAATCGCGGGGGGATATTAGAGCATATGTACCTGCCTTAGAGGGTAACACCTCACAAGCCACGTGCACATGTTCTCAACAGAATGTCAAAATCGACTCTGCTCAATATGGATATTGTAGACTCTTCTAGAATGATTCTCTTGTAACTGCTCATCTCTTCTATAAATATGAGTGCTACTGTATTGAGGGAGATATTAGAAATGCATTTGTTTAATATGAAATCTCTTTGATGCATTGTTTCAAACACCTTTACTGCACTCTGTTTCTTACTTGTTTTTACAAAGAACAATCGACTTCACAATTCCTTAATTTGGTTCTCCTCTTGAAGACTTCGTTATCGTACACGCACTATATATGCACATACCAATCAAGGATCTGGCTTTATGATCGGGAAAAGAAAAACACAATCATGACAAAGTGATATCCATAATGATTTGGTTTTAACCTTATGTATGAGTTGTAAAGATCAAGCTAGGCTGATGTAGGTCCTACGTACGCAAGGGTATATTCCTGCTTTATTCATTCAGAGTAGTGCTACATCCACCGGCACGAGTCTGGTCTCAAAAATATTAAAAAAGTTTTTTTTTCTGATTTTTTTAATTTATTTTTTTGTTATTTTTAAATATATTTTTTTAAAAAAATTTACAATATCATTAAAAAATAAATTTTAATCACTAAATAAAAATAAAATAAATTAACTGTCGGGAGAAATTTCTCATTCATAAATGACAAACAGTACGTACCAATAAATAATTAAACAAGGATAGGCGGCTAATATTTTTCTATAAACTTACTGCTAAATAACAACTTCTATACAATTAAGTAATAAAATAATCTTATTTTAAATTTTATTTTGATTTTGGTTTTTGATTTGATGTGTTTAAGTATAATAAAAAATATTATTATATTTAAAATTTTATGAAAAAATGAGTTGTTAGCCTCTCACTAAAAAAAAAAAAAAAAAAACATTATCGTATTCATCATTTTGTCATCAATCATTTTCTTGTCTTTATATGACATCAGATGATTAAATTTTTTTATGAGTCCTTACGTATATATCCTCCAATTATTAATTTGAAAAGAGATGTTTTTTATATAAATAAACATCTGTATATAAAGAATTTTTCTTGCCTTATGGGATGCAACAATGTTATAAGTTTGGTCATCGAAACTATTTTCATCTTTAAATTTCTACTCAGTTTTTTACCATAAGTACCATTAATTGACCTTTTTAGCATAATCAAGGTATCTCTAAAAAATATTATAGGAAAGTCTTACATCACGCGCATCATCCACCTAATCAACATACATATAATTTGTTATTTTTATCATTTTATTTAAACACGCACATATTTAAGTATATTTTAAAATATATGATGATAAAAATGATAAATTGCATATTAATTAATTAAGTAGAATGCGTGAAGTAAAACTTTCTTGTAAATTTTCTTCTCAGAGATTTCTTTTTTTTTTTTATTATTATTAATGGAAGGGGCTTTAATGAATACTATTACAATTAATGCATGGCAGTCAGGTAAGCTTTATTGGGCTTCCAATTAGGATAAAATATTGGTTATGGGCTTTTCCATAAATTAAATAGTCTGAAAAACAACAATTTGGGCCGCACACCAACTGCCCAGACCGATCTGATCTCTCCCTCTCAAACTGATCTCTCTCCCGCTAACTTCACAACTAGAACCCAATTTGATTGATTCGACCGATTCTCGAATATGCATGCCAAAATTGTTGTTCTTCTCAATTGTATATGCATACACTGCTTTATGAGAAGGCCGCTAGTTGGCAGTTTTATTTGATTTGATTTTATATGCATTTGACCTTTGGTTTTATATCAGTTCTTCGATCCATTCTCAATCGCCCGGCCGGGATAAAATAAAATAAAAGGGCGGTTAAATTTTCCAAGTCAACAATAAAGGGAACTTAATTATAACAAAACAAATACTCTAGTTATAAAATGATATATTATATAAAAGAAAAATTATAAACTGATATGATTTACTAAATTGTAAAGTTATTTATATTGTAAAGCAGATCTAATGAATTACATGAAGTCACGGCAATTTTTATGAAATTCCTTTTGTAGGTAGTAGTACTCCTCTAATTACAAACCTGCAAAAGATAATGCAATTCAAAGTCACAACATGCACGCGGTACGTATGCCATCATGACTAGAAGATCAAGGACATGATCCAGTATACTTTTCATGAGAATCAAAGCTAGCCGGCAATTTCCCCGTCGACGTACGTACTAAGGTGAGGGAATATATAGTACGGACATGCACGCGCAATGCAAGAAAAATGAACTTTTGTAGTTATTTATTTACGGTAAAAAGATTATCTGTAATCAATTTTAGTTATAAAAAGTCATTTTATTAGAATTAACTGACTACAAATAAACAGTTTTCTTATAGTACGCGTACATACTTTTCATGACTAGGATTCCATGTTCATATGGATGAAATATATGGTGAGGGAATCCCATATATAAACATGGGAGGATGAGATGTTTATCACCTATCTGCACCAAAGGTTCTTTTCAAATTCATAATGTCAAAACATGCACAAGACATTTAAGAGATATAGTTCTTCTAGGTACAAGTGAGTTGGTAGACAAATCAGTGGATGAAGCTCACGTGGAACTGCTACTGTCAGAGTTATTTCAAAAATAAAAAATTAAACGAGGACTAAGCGGGGAATGGGGAAGAAGGAGAAGGGTGCGGGAATGGATGAAGGACAAGGAGCAGTCGATGAGAATGGATGAAGGAGAAGGAGAAGGAGAAGTTGACGAAAGGAGAAGGAGTAGTCGACGAAAGGAGAAGGAATTGGTGTAGGGTAGAATGAAACGCACTGAGTTAGAGTTTTTTTTTTTTTTTTTTTTAAAGAAAAAAAAAAGAAAAAAGAAAGCAAAACATGCCGTTTCGGTCTCTTCCCACAAAGCCCTTCAAATTTTGTCTCCCGCCTCACGAGCACGCACCGTTTCATTAAGTACCATGTCAGCTTCGGTGCGCATCAGTGCACAAAAATGCCTGAAAGAAGAGTTTTCTTAAAAGATAAAAGTTGTTACATTACAATAAATAAACTAGAGAAATCAACAGTGGGGGAGACCTTAAACCTCAGGAATCAAAGGAGCTAAGATACGAGAGAATGAGAGAAAATACTACCTCTGCATTACCGAATAGGGTCTACGCTACCTCTAAAGGAGATGGGGAGAATGGGAGCTTGGGGTTCCAGGGGAGGGAGAGGCTATGTCGATAGGGTTTCTCGAGAGGGAGGTCTGTGAACGGTGCTAGTGTTTCAACAAAAGGGAAGGGGTGTGATGGCGCTACGATTTTCACAGGAGGGAGGAGCTGCAGCACTAGGGTTTCACAAGAGGGAGATGCTACGTCGCTAGGGTTTCATAGGAGGGAAGGGCTTTGGCACTAGGTTTTCACAGGAGGGAGAGGCTGCAGCGCTAGGGACCTAGGGTTTCGCAGGAAGGAGAGGCTATGTCGCTAGAGCTTCACAAGAGGGAGGGGCTACATTGCTAAGGGTTTCGTGGGAGGGAGTGTTGCAGTGCTACGGTTTCATGATAGGGAGGGGTTGTAGCGCTACGGTTTCAAGGGGCGGGGGCTACGGCACTATGGTTTAATGAGAGGGGGGTTGCGGCATCGAGAGGGAGGGGGTGGCTGTGGGCCTACGGCTTTTGAGTTTTCATTGGAATATTAGTTTTGGTCAATTAGGAGAATATGAGGTTTGCTTTATAGGGACTTTCCCTTGTGTGGTTTCTTTGTTTTTTTTTTTTTTTTTTTTTTNAATGTAACGGGGTGTATGTTTTTTACGTGTAAGGTTAGCATTTTTCATATTCTTATATTTAAAGAATAATGCTACATATACTTACAGTTTTACTTACAAGACTTATTTTATTAGTTTTTTTTTTTTTAATTTCAAATTTCATGATTTTCAGCATATCAATAACTGACATGTGGAGAAGTAAACTTTTTGTAACTTTTTCTTAAATACATTTAGCATTTTCCATCTTTACATATAGGATCTATTAATTTTAAAGGGATTGCACTAGATTTACACGCTTAAATAGTTGTATATAGTAAAGTCTATAATATTAATTAATGATATGCGGCGGAATTTGGGTGAACAAGAAAATACTTAGGGTGATGCTACAAAAACCGATAAATGATCTATGAATTCTGACCGATTAGTGCAATGCAATTTTTTTAATTTTTATTTCAATAATTTTTTATATATCTTTAAATATTTTTAAAAAATATTAAAAAAATATTAATTCACTAATAGTTATTTTTTTAATCATTAAGTAAAAATAAATAAAAAATACAATCGATGAGTACTTTTATCGATATTTTTATCGATTCAAATAGCATTTTCCAAATACTTATATAATATTGAAGTAAGGATAAACCCATGCAATTTTTTGAACTCCGCTAGCTTCGTCTTTTGATTTCTTCTTGATCCAATGATTTCATGATCTCTATTGTTGTCCCAAAAAATATTATATAAAGTCTGTTCGAATCACTTTCTATATATTGTAGTGAGGATTATTATATCAAACCTAATCATGAGTTTAGGTTTGAATTGTGAGAATCCAACTATAAACCATAATATTCCACCTAACACGAACCACGATTCGATCATCCAAATTTGTTGTTGGTCAACTTAAAACTCTCCATTATTGGTTCCAACCAAACCCAATTATTGAAAACCCAAAACGTGCTGGCCGGCAACATGGTATGGTATAGTAATATGATTTCCATTAGAAAAAATTTGACTTTTAAAGTCAATAAGACATATAACTAATTGAATCACAAAATTAGTATCACGCCGCTTCAGTTATATCACTCACTTTGCCCAATTGACGTGACAGCATCGTGCAAAAATACTTTTTTCTATAGTAAACTAATGAGCGATATAATTGGAACGGCATAGTAGCATATCTCATTGAATCAAGACCTACAAAAGATGACCTTCAATTACGGTAGGATTAGAATGATGATGACAAAAATTGCCTACTTTATTTAGATTTTAATCAATCTAGAATTAAGAGGGTCCAGCTGTATCATGTGCTACCTAGTGATCATGAAATTGAAGGGAAAGTTTGGTAATAATCACTAAATGACAGTTTGATCATCATCATTTCCAATTCCCTTTCGGACATAAGGCCCTAATTGGGGCGGTACAAACAATATTATTAGGTCATGAATGCAATAATGCTGAAATGCGAAATTTCCCACATTTTTTTCCTCAATCAGTGCACTAAGTTTCGCTTCAAGATGGACGAAAATAACAAGATAAAATCCACATGTTAGGTGGCATTAAATTGGATTAACATTTTGGGTAATTTTCTAAGCACACATGATGTGAATCTCATTATAATTAATCTTATGTCTAACTCTCGGAAAATTACAAATTAGCTCACTACATAGGTAACATTTTTAATTGTCGCGCTTGCAACTTAAAAATGTATGTTTTATTTAATATATATGTCACATCAATTTACGGTGAACTTAATCGTGTATGTACATTTTGTGTCGGTCAAATATCTATGAGTACCAAACTAATCTCTAAAAGCTAATTTCCATTATCAAACATTCAAACGTCCGCCTAAAACTGTAGAACCACTGCTTGACTTTGAAGAATTGTATAAAAATAGGAATAAGCAAAAGCCAGGTAAATAATATGTTTTTTTTTTTGTAAAATTGGCACGTCACAAAAAGTAATCATATGAGAAGAGATAAATTTAATTATTTTGTATTAATGTAGAATATTTAGGTGTGGTTTGGATAGTGAGATTAGATGAGATGATTTTAGATAAAAGATGGAAGTTAAATAACATATTATTAGAATGTTATTTTTAATATTATTATTATTTTACAATTTGAAAAAGTTAAATTATTTATTATATTTTGTGTAGAAATTTAAAAAAATTATAATGATAAAATAAAACACTTTTACTATTCAAACAGAACTATTAATTGAAATAGTGTTTAAAGTCAGAATTGAAATTTCAAAACTTTTGTTTCGATACTATTTGAAAATTGAAATGAACACTTATCTTAAAATTTAAAGGATGGCTCTACAGCCACCGCTCCCAGTTATCATTGAGAGCTACCGTTAGTTATAGGATTTTTTTATTTTTTATTTTTTGCCTTTTCATACATGTATTTTTTAACACTTTTGAATATTTTTAAAAAAATAAAAAAAATTACAGTATTATTAAAAAAAATATTTTTTTAATCACTAAGTAAAAAAAAAACTAAAAAATAAAATAATAAATCACAGTAATAGAATTGAGCGGTAGAATAGAACGGTGAGAATAGTATCTTCCAAATTTAAATGAATAAAAAAAAGAAAGTAATTATTTAATTATTACAAGAAATGATATGTCAAATCAATATTTTAACAGCAAACTACGTCCAAATCAAGCACGACTGTAAAATACTAAACAATAATAAAAGAAGATAAAGAAAGGAAAAACAGAAGAAGATAAAAGAACAAGCTACGTCTAGATCGCCAGTTAATGCAGTATTCTGATCGAGAATTCCTTAGAACCGGTTGGGCTAGTTCTAGTCAAATAACAGCCTGCCAATCGGGGACCAACACGTAAGAGTTCCGTCACACCTATCCTGGACAGTGATACATCAAAAAGGGATTGAGACTCTCTTCGCGTTTAGGCTTCAGAACACAAAATCCCTCGCACCCCTTCCCAATTTCTCCAAGCTAATTTGAGCCCTATGAATCGCCCCTAAACAACTTCGTCGTCGCACCCAATGCCATTTTCATCTCTTTTTGTCACGTCTCTCAGCCCCCTCGCACCCCCTTTAAAGCTTAACCCGAAGCTTTTACGGTGCCTCTCAACCCCCTCGCACCCCCTTGAAGCTCAACCCGAAACTTTTACAACGCCCTTTTAATAGCATTTTTATAGAATTTTACTTTTTCTTGATAAATTGATTGTGGCTGTAAATTGATTGTTTGTCACTGTATAAAATATATGGCATATGGCCCTCCTCATCTGGTACGCAAGAAACTAGAAATTTTTGCATTTTACGTGTTTGATAAAATGAGAGAGGGGCGCTGCAAATGAGAGAGGGGTAGCGATGAAGAGAAGGCTGTGATTGCGATTTGAGGGGCGGCGAGGAAGAGAAATGAGCTACGATTTTGTCAGCGTCGGACTCAGATGGTTGAGTCAGCATCGGACTGAACTAGTTGCTTCGACATTGGCATCAGCAATGGCAACGGACTCCAGGCAAGCTTGAGCGCAACGAGGAAGAGAAAGCAGAGGACGGGCTAGGACATACAAAATACGAAGTGATTTGTTGTGGTAGAATTTATTTCCCTTCGGGTATTTTTTGGAATGCTGTTTTTGTGGAAAAACAAGCCTGACTTATGTGAAGCGACTCTCATTTTGATTCCCCACTTGAACTAATCACAAGTGCCACTTGGCAATATCTTAGGGCTTGCGCCGGCTTCAATGGCTTTTGAGTTCGTTTTCGTTTGGGTGCCGGCAAACACCATGTCCAAGGAACAATTAAAAACTCGAAGTTGCTGATAATACTTCATTAATATTAAAAGCATCAAATTCTGCCACAAACAAAAGAAAGTAAACAAAAATTAAGGAAAAAAAATACTTCCGTTACTCTGTAAAGTACCCTATAATTCATCTCCTTTTTGTTCTCTTCTTCTCCTACTGCTCTGTCCTCCTCGCTTTCTCGTAACTTTCAAATTCCTATCCTTTTCAAAGACGGAGCTGGCTATGTCCTACAGTCCATACCCAATATTTATTAACGTCCTCTCTACTTTGCTATTTGGTTTCGTTACTTTCGCTTATCTTTTTTAAATAGAGAGGTGGAGGTTTGCCGGTTCTTGAAGAAACTCACGGGATTTCCATGGACAAGCCCACCTTCTCTCCCTCTGATCCAATCCCGTAGGTCTTTTTAACCATTCTAACAAACCTTTCGCTCCGCTCAGTGTGTGTGTTTGCATTTTTTTTCCCTTCTGGGTTTGCGTGAAAATGAGTCAACTCGGTGTGATGTTGCAGGAATCGCTGCTGAGAGAGAGAGAAACGAGGACAATTCTGTGTTTTCTAAGGGAGCATATGGACGGTGTGGATGGAGCGCGGAGGCGGAGGAGTCTGAAGGAACGGCTGGGATTGAGGGGGATAGGTTGCTGTGGATCCACCTGGGGTTTCGGGGCAACGACGATGAGAGACGACGAGGGTGAAGAAGGTCAACGAGACGAGGAGGAGGATGTGGTCCGGGATCCGCCGGAGAATAATGCTGATCCGGGTTGCGTGGCCCCGGTTATTTCTGGTTCGGGTATGAACTTAGCGGCAGCGTTGGCTGCAGAGCGACATTTCCGGGCATCGCACGAACCGGAGGGAGGGACGGCGACAGTAGCGGGACCCACCGCTAATAACGTCATAAGTGCCGAAACTGTAGTTCCCGCACCGGCAACACCGTCGAGGGTGTCGTTGATGAGACTGCTCGAGGAAACAACGGACGGTGGAGATGGGGAGGCGAGGGAGAAAGAGAGAGAGAAAGGAGGAGGGGTGGTGGGGAGTGATTCAGTGTGCTGCGTGTGCATGGTGAGGAAGAAAGGCGCAGCGTTCATCCCATGTGGGCACACTTTTTGCAGGGTGTGTACGAGGGAGTTGTGGGTGAACCGAGGATCTTGTCCGCTCTGCAACCGTTCGATCCGCGAGATCCTCGACATCTTCTAAGATCATCAGCTGCGATACCTCGTAATTTACGAGAGGTTTTATTTTCCCAAAGGAATTCAAATATAATTACGTGTTATATGAATCTCAATGAATTTATTGTTACTTTACTTCTCTATTTCTTTAATTTTCTCGTTGTGTACAATATTATGGGGAAAAAAACATCTCATTGTTGTGGTAAGGAATCATTATCATTCAATTAAATTATTATATATAAAAAATAGTACTGAGAGTATATCTATACAAAAATTATATTATCAAGTCGATCTATAAAGCATGTAATAAAGTATTTTCATGACATAATTTTATAAAAAATACTCTAACCACAAAGGGATTATACAAAAACAATTTCACAAATTAACATAGCTTGATGTATCATCAGATTATAAAGTTACTTGTATTGTAAAGTAGATCTAACGGATCAGATGAAGTCACGTCAGTTTGTGGGATTGTTTTTGTATAATTCATTTGTAGATGTAACAGTACTATAATTTTATTTGAAAAATAAATTTAAAAATTTGAATCGTACAAATCAAATCTAACAATTAAGTGATGTGGATGATATGTTCTACAACCCAGTTGAGAATATAATAACTATAAAAAAAAAAAATCATAGAAAACAAACTAAAGTTTATTGAATAATACCTTAATGTACCCCTTTGAGCAAAAATTATTTGCCATATTATACATTAAAATTTAGAAAAAAAAATATTATTATCAAGTTAGTAGATAGATCACATAATCCTCATATAAACAGGTATTTTCCTAAAATTTGTTTATCGGTAGATTTTGAAATCTAATCGGATAAATGGCTCTAAGTCAGTGGGGATTGAGGCTTTCTAGCATAGAGATGTCTTGAAATTCATTGCTCGAATTGTAGAAAACTGGGACAGGGATTTGTGAGAGAGGGCCCGGTGCTACTTGCTTGGGTATGCGTCCGAGATCGAAATCACTTGTCCCTCTCATACCTAAATTTTCTACATTTTGGGCAGAGGATTTCAGGATCACGACCCCACATAGACAGAGTCCCTCTGATAGATGCCTAACGGACGATGGGTTTCCAACTTTTGATACAATTAGTCCGAAGGGTACTTTTTTGGGGCTTAACATATCCGCTACTACTCTTTTGCCCGGATACGAATTAATTGGGGGTTACTCGAGGACTGGGCCGATATTTGAGCTGGAAGTGAGTCTAACCCATGAACCTCAGCCTGGATTTATCTGGGATTTTCTAGTTTGGAAATAATATCTTGCTAATATCTAATTACAGTTTTAAAATGTGTAAATTTTGTAAATTTTATTTTTTTTAAAATAGAGTTTACAATTAAAAAAAAGAGTTTTTTATTTAAGTCAACGAGACTTCACAGTTTAAGACTGTAAATATAATTTCTATTAATATATCTTCGGCTAGGAGACCTTGATCATTATTGCATCTCTACAATTTCATTGGGCTCATTAAGATTTCGTTTGGAGGCTTTTTTATGGACTATGAAAAAGTGTCCCTGCAGCTTAACCTGTTTTGATACTTGAGCCGGTAACTATCACGTATTATTCCATCTCATATAATTATTATAATTTTTTTAAATTTATATATAAAATATAATAAATAATTTAATTTTTTTAAAATTTTAAAATAAAAAATATATTTTAACAATATTTTATTTAATTTTTAACTTTTATCTTATATCATTACTATGAGAAGTTTTTTCCAACAAAGATTTTGGGGGGAGTTTGAAATGGATGTTTTATCGCTACGTGCGAGGTGTCAGCATTGGCATGGAATGAAAAAGCTTCTTTTTCGTAGGATGAGTGAGATGATCAGATCGATAGTGAAGGTGGAGTGAGTTCGATTTGCCAAACTCAACTTACTTTAGGGAAAGCTTCTTTTGCTCCTCCTTAATTCCAATTTGACTTCTCAGCAGTTTGATCAATAAAACTAAAAGAAAAGCACATTTCTTCCAAATTGCTTTCTAGATTCTGAAATTTATCCCCTCTTTCTGTGTACTTCATTACAAAAACAGAATTGCTACGTACAACCGCCGTATACAATCTTTGCGTAACCGGCTGACAAACTGGGTCCATGTTATCCCTTTCTTCCTACATCTTTCTCTCTCCCTTGGTCTCTGGTCAAGTCCTCTGTAAACACTGGAATTTTTTATCCCAGAAACACTTTTGAAGAGTTGGACGTCTTAAATTTCTGTTTTCTTCCTCTGTCCACAAAAGTTGAACTTCCTCTCCCATTTTATGGAATTCCTATTGATGGTAAGCTAAGCCCAATTCCCGCTTCACTCTCAGCCTTTTCTCAGCAACATGAAACCAGGCACATTCAATGGAAGCAGGCACTTCAATAGAAAGTGAGTGAACTGAAATTTCTACTTTTATTTTTATTTTTTTTTCATCTCCATCTCAACACTGCAGGGTACTCATGCTGTTCATCTCCATCGTTACCCGAAAGATTAAAACGAGAAACTTCATGAAAATATCGAAGCACCACAAGGGCGAAGGCACTCTCTCTCTCAGATGCTATATTTCTTAGCGCTTTTTTACAGTCTTCGTCCTCATAGAGAGAGAGAGAGAGAGAGAGAGAGAGAGAGAGGCTCTGAGTTTAGAGAATGAAAATGGGGTGAGAAAAGTGATAGCTGGAGTTTTCGCCCTTTGGCAACAGCTCTTTTACGTTGCTTCTGTACAAAATGGATAGAAAGGTAATTGATAGAAAGGGAGAGAGGGAGAACGAAATAGAGAAGGGAACAAAATAAAAATTTTTATCAAAAGGCGTGCCGGTTACGCGAAGGTTCCTCCGGGCGGTTGTAACAAGAGTTTTTCTTACAAAAAAGTTGTGGTTCATGATCAGCTCACCGTTCATGATGAGTAACTAACAAATTGCTCCTTAGAAACATCTCAAAATTAGCTGTAATTCTTGTGCCTCTGAGACTGGGAATATTAGAGCTGTCGTAGACTCGTAATATCTTGATTTTCAGAGTTCTTATATTATATTTCTGAAACTGCTTAAAGCATATACTACTATTCCGGCCTGCACTGAAATTAAATACCGACGTTTCAGACTGATCAAAGCAAGATATATGTATGAATGGATACTCATGTAAAACTGATATAAACAACTTCAAAAGTTGCCATCATCGGTGTAAACGAGCCAAATTCGAGTACTGAGTAGTGGGAGGTTAAGCATCATTCGTTTAATAAATTGGAATATGTATAGTACTACGTATTAGGAATATGATTTCCTCTATAAACTCTTTAAATATTCTAATTATTCTCATTAGAAATATAGAGATAATGTTATGAAAAGTAATAAATATCAAGTCGAGCAGTGCTTATACGAATTATATCGTTTAATAACTGATCATAATTTGGTGTTCACAAATAGCTTATATATATAATAAATGAATCGAACTGAGTTCAAATTTGACCTTGTCTATCTCGATTGGCTTATTGAGTAGTATTGTTTATTAACGGCTCTTGCTGCCATGGACAATAATTTACCTCATCCCAATCATTGCTAGACTGGGTCAACTACAACTACTCTACAAAGATTGCAATTTTCTTTTCTTTTTCTATGTTCTTTTGACAAGAGCAACCGATCTAGAATATGTGGCTGATGATCAATTCTTTGCAGCTACAAATATATGGCTAGCTGTGGCTTTAAGTTTTAGTTGGCCGGAATGCTAGAGTTCATAGTTTTGCTAATTCATGTAGTCTTGTAGATTACAAATTATGCTGCCAACTAATTAACTTGTACAGAATATTGTGCTTTGTATAAGCTGGAGAATATAAATGCATCGACGTGACTCTGCATTAGAGAGTAACTTTATGACGTAGTACGTTCATAAATAAATATATATATATATATTGACACACTTCTGCTTCATATTGACCAGTCTCCCATAACGTACATGCACATGCATGTTGGGTGCATGGACCCCCCACATATGATCAATTGATCCAATCTCAATCTGGCTCGTACTTTGTTTGTAAGTGACCCGATGATGACCCGGCCGCCGGCCGGAAATAATTTGTTGCATTTTTTTGGGGGGGGGGGGGGGGGNCTTTGCAGCATTGCGGATATAAGCATATTGCTGAACCACGTTTCCTGATGTGATTGTGATTTCTGATTCCATTTTCATTTTTTCTCTTATCGTTCACAACGATGGACATGTAGAAATAGAGCCAAAAGAGATGACTGAAGTGGGATCGATATATTAATGGACCACTTGTGATACACGAAACATTGCATGTGAAGTATGAATCAAACAGGAAAGCCTCTTTCCTGGTAATCAAACACCATTTCAGCAGAACTTCTCCATATATTTATATATATATATTTATATATTGTGATAATAATGGAATGCCCTACATCCTAGCTAGTGCATGCAACTGTGCTAGTATCTTTGTGTACGTAATTGCTACGTATGAAAGAAATATAAAGTTTTCAACGGTGAACGATTATTAAGACCGGACCACTAAAAAAATGAGGAGAATATGAAAGTTGCCTTATCATTAATTGCATGCATGAGCTGAGAAGCATCAGAAACCTTGCATTATTTGGAGATTGGCGATAATGAAAGAACTAGAGATGATCAACACCCGCAAAAGGCAATAAAAGAAAAATTCTTAGAACCTGGAACTTGATCCAAAACCAACATGGCAGCATATATATAATATATCTAGCTCGACACGACGTTGTGTCCCTATTGCACATGCTAGCATTGTGTTAATTGCGTACGTGCACAAAAAGGCAAGGAAAGTAATCAAACATGCATGAAGGATTTGGCGATACTGGGCGAGCCATGCACCTGAGTCCACCACTAGGATTGCATCGAACGTGCATGGGTGTCACGGCCATGTATTTGTAGCCATATGCAACCGCCCAGCTTATATTAATTATAATATAGTTAAAAATTTATTGAAGCTCCATGAACATCCAAATTAATGCGACATTAAATTCACGTAAATTCCAGCCAAGAAAGTTTATAATCTTACAACCAAATAACAGCGTTACTTAATTCGCAAGCTCAAGGCCAGCAACCATTCATGAGCAAGCTAGCTGCCTGGTCATGATATTAACATTAATATCTCTTCACGACGCTAGAATTAATAGTAATCAAACGAACTGATTGATCAATAAAATTAATAGTACTGATCTATTATTGATTTAGAAATTATCCCTAGAACCGCTGAATTTAATTAAAACAAATAATTAATCATGCATGTAAAGAATCATCTTTATCTAAAGAAATTATTATATGATCTAGATCAAGTAGTTTTGAGAAATGTTATTTTTTAATATTACAGATTTTATCATCTTCAGTCATACAATTTGATCGTATTTTCATATATTTTTCATTTTAATTTCTTGACTTATAAAACTACTTAAAAAGCATAATATATAGAATATTGAATAGTAGTGAAAAATAATGAATAGTAATAATAAAATATTAAATAGTAATAAAAAGTAATAAATTGTAATAAAAAGTATGTGAAAAGTAATAATAAAGTAATGAATAGTAGTAGAGAATGTTGAGAATACTTGAGGTACTCTTGGAACCCAAACCCCTAGCTAATTAATTTCTACGGATTGCTACTTTATACTGCATGATTATCATTCAACTCATCCCATCACAAACAATCAATTATAACTTTTTTTTTCACTTATTTAATAAACGAACCACTCCGAATTTGAGTTTGTCCAAACCTTAAAGATGTACAAGTTACAAGCTCTCTTTCTCCATATTTTTCTCTGTTACAAGGTGAAGGCTAGAAATGAAGTGGCCCATTTGCAAATGTTGTGAAAGACTTTTAGTTATCTATCCTCTCTTTGCATGTCTTTATGACTTTTACTTTATCATGCGGGCATATAGTACCGTTCCATCACTTCTTTTGCCAGTGATCGGAGAGAGAATTTGGGTTGCTTACATATCTTATCAGTCTTTTGTAGATCAGAGTATTCATGTGTGAGGCTCATAGTCAGGATATGTTCCCCAATATTGACATGTTAATATGAAGAAAGATCTAAATATAAGACAGTCATGTCGATGGATTTGATAAGCAAATTATCAAGAGGCACTTGCACACAACGAAATATATGGTTATTGTATATATTCTTTCTTTTTTCCTTTCAACCGATCATTGACACAGATATGATGCATCTTAGTTGAGCAAACTCCAAACAAGTGAAAAAGAAAAATGGCTGGTTCACTGGAAAAGGTATCAGCCAAGTGCAGTCAAGTCTCAACAAAGGAAGGAGTTCAAGAACCACCCAAGTGGGGTCCCACCCTCCACCAAAGGCCACAAACAAAGATCATGACCACAAACCCTGATCAATGTACAAAAAAGGGTAGGGGTCCGACAGGACAGTGCTCACATTCATGCTCCACGAGTCCTGTTTCATGATCTTTTACCAATATTTGGATGGAAAATATTTTATATATAGATATATGGGCTTCTGAGCTGGGAGCCCTAAAGGGTACTGCTTCTTTCTTTCTTTATTCTTTTCCTTTTTCCCACTCTGCTTTTTGTTCAAACCACAAATGCTTGTACAAACCCAAGTGTTTGATTGGGAAAAAAAAAAAAAAAAGGAGCAATTATTGCAGCTTGCCTCGCCTTGTCCCGTCGACCTCAAAACGTAGTGCAATTCTGCAAGCAAAGGAGGCTTTCCTGGCCACAAGAGTTAAACTCAAAGATACCAATAATTTACTGCAGATTTATGCATTCAAAGTCTCAAAGTTATACATGCTTATTTCAGAGTTGAAGTACATATTTTTGGGTGTTTTTTCTTTCTTTCAAATATTCGAGCACTGTTTGATTAAAAATGTCATATAATTAACGAAACAATTAAAAATAAAAATCTAATGCTTGCTCCCATATGAAACGATTCTCAATATAAAACTCATCATGAAGACTCTTTATAGATGTGAAAGAAAATTCTTACTTTATAATGTCCGAATTTTGAGATAGAAATGTAACGATATGCTTAGAATTCAAAGTCATATATAATTATTCATGTCTTCTGCAATATTAAATTATCGGTTTAAAAAAAAAGGGTTCGGAATAACTTTTATTTATTTTCATACTCTTTCATCTTCAGTTTTTTCCTTTTTAAAAAATAATAAATAAAATCCCATCTCCTTGATGTTTTTTAAAAAGTTAATTATAAAATTATTATTTACACTTAAATTTAAAAATAAACCATGTTTAGAAATAGATAAAAATATATAGTTATCAAAACAGTAATTCGGCCATTAAAGATCATGAATTTCTTGATCCGGATTGTTGTAAGGTAATTTTTCCGAATCTAGATATCATATGAAGGTGGTAAGAAAAAAAAGATGAAAAATACTATCTATATTATAATTTTACGCACATAATCATATGTGCTGAAGTATCAATTATTGAAATGATGAAAAGTTTGAAACTCAAATTAAAAAAAAAAAAAAAAAATTGATTAAATGTTATGGATATCTGATATATATATAGTATTGTGTATAAAGTTGGACTGCACTACTAAAAAAAAAAAATAATGCTACGTATAAGATAGGAATTCAAGTCGAGAACGTCGACGTTTTTTCTTCTTTTTATATGATTTTTTTGTCTTCAAAGCTTTATAATTTAATGCCAAAAAAAATTAAGATTGCATTTGGATAGTGAGTTATTCTCAGGTATTTTGTGAATAGTAGTAAAAAATTCATGAAAAAGTAATGATAAAATATTGAATAGTAGTAAAAAATAAGTGAAAAGTAATAATAAAATAATAAATGAAAAATTATTGGGAGAAGCTACTGTTGACAATAGCCACTTTTGCACACAATATGTGGTTTCATCCAGACCATCCATCTCTTAAAGTTGAAATTATGAGAGGAAAATGAGAGGAGGAGAAAAAACTACATAGTAAGAGCAAAGTGTGTACTACTATAGTAACTTCTCTCTAGCATTACTCATAATAAATAGTAGTGAGATATTTTCAAAAGAATAATGATAAGATTGCTACCCTCCTACTACCCTTTTACCACTCTATAGTGTATTTAAAAATTTTATTTTCTTTATTATTTTATTTTAAATTTTTTTAACATCCTTAATCTTAAGAAAAAATTAAAAAAATATACAACTTTATTAATAGTCATTTCCTTAGTTATTAAGTAAAAAAAATTATTAAAAAAATAATAAAAAAGTGGTAGGAAGATAATGATATCCCTATCAAAATACATTAGCACCCAACCTAAGCCTAAAATTTCTACTTTCTCCTAGGTGGGAGATTTTTTAAGTGGGAGTACGATGAGTACTACTTGTAGGTCCCACCACTTACATCTATTTTTACTTCTTTGCCACTCCTCTAGCGCCTATAAATTGCACCCTCACCACCCTACTTCAATACAAAACCAAGAGGGTGCGAAAGATAAGATCAGGAAGAAGAAAAAAAGAGAAAATGGAGACTTTCCCAGTTATTGACATGGAGAAGCTTAATGGTGGAGAGAGAGGAGCAACCATGGATTTGATAAAAGATGCCTGTGAGAATTGGGGCTTCTTTGAGGTACAAGAATTGTTGAAATAATGATAAACTACAATTTTCTACTGTTGTTTTGAACTTTGTTTGAAGCAATTATATGCACAATCTTTGCTAACTTCTGTGTTTGTTTTTTCCTTAAAGTTGGTGAATCATGGGATTTCCCATGACTTGATGGACACGGTGGAGAAGCTGACAAAAGATCATTACAGAAAGTGTATGGAGAAAAGGTTCAAGGAAATGGTGGAAAGTCGGGGTCTGGACGCTGCTCAGTCCGAAATCAATGACATGGACTGGGAAAGCACCTTCTTCTTGCGCCACCTTCCTGTCTCGAACATGTCAGAAATCCCAGATCTTGATGAAGATTACAGGTTAAAACCACAGCTTATTTTTTCTCAAAGTAGCTACCACTTTTGTTCTACTTAGTATTAATTTCAACTGCTTTTTCTGTGACCAAGTTCAGGAAGGCAATGAAGGAATTTGTAGCGGATTTAGAGAAATTAGCCGAGCAACTCTTGGACTTGCTGTGTGCGAATCTCGGGCTGGAGAAAGGATACCTGAAGAATGCCTTCTATGGATCAAAAGGCCCAACTTTTGGCACCAAGGTCAGCAATTACCCTCCTTGTCCCAAACCAGAGCTAATCAAGGGCCTCCGGGCGCACACAGATGCCGGTGGCATCATCCTTCTCTTCCAAGATGACAAGGTCAGTGGGCTGCAGCTTCTCAAGGATGGCAAATGGGTGGATGTGCCCCCAATGCGCCACTCCATTGTGATCAACATTGGCGACCAGCTTGAGGTATATATACAAAGATATATACATACTAACCTTCAAGTTTCAAGGACCATTTTCATCTTCATCCACAATAGCCAGCGTGCGTGTTCTGTTACTTTTAATAACTCCAAGTGATGTTGGAATCTAATATTCCCTTTGTGCAGGTTATTACCAATGGCAAATATAAGAGTGTGTTGCACCGTGTGATTGCTCAACCGGATGGTAACAGAATGTCCATAGCATCATTCTACAACCCGGGCAGCAATGCTGTTATCTATCCAGCACCGACATTGGTGGAGAAAGAAGCAGAGAAAAGCCAAGTGTATCCAAAGTTTGTGTTCGAAGACTACATGAAGCTGTATGCAGGAGTGAAGTTCCAGGCCAAGGAACCAAGGTTCGAAGCCATGAAGGCAGTGGAATCCACTGTTAATTTGGCTTCTATTGCCACTGTCTGAGCTCTCTCATGACATAAAAGCAAAAATGGTTATATGTTGTTTCTCTGTTTCGGTGGATAAGCTAGTCTTAGACTCTTAGCAATGGGTCTTGTCGTTTCTTTGTTGAGTGAGTCCTCATGATTATGTTTTTAGGTGTGCTCTGTCTGGCTCATGGTCAAGCTTTATGGTTCCCCCAATAGTTCCTGGCGTGTGATGTATGTATGTCCTGTTGCTGTCGAAGCTGTACTGTTTAGAAAGTGACAAAAGCTTATCCATTTAGATAAGGAACTCTCAAAAGATTCTGTTTGGCGTATCATGCTTCAGAACATGTTCCAAAAGAAACGTGTAAATTAAATATTACGGACCAGAAGTTACTAGCTGTGACTGGATGGCATAAGATGCAACTACGTTAACTGAATCTATTTTTCTTGCATGAAGGTGGAAATATTGAGTTCAAAGAATCTCTGCTCTAGAAAAACAGATGAAAAAGTTAAAAGACATTTTTTAAACCTCTTTTTATCTTTGATATATCCCCATAAATGTGTTTTTCTTGTTATGATCTTGGAGGAATGTTGTTTTCTATCTTAAATTTTATCATTCTAATTGCTTTGACTGATGTGTCACGTTTTAAGTAGCTTTTCGTTCGAATATAACACATAAAACCACTAAAAATGTATTACGTCAGCTAGTTTGAATAAAGATGATAAAACCAGGATGAAGAATAATTTGACTAAAACATCCAATTCAGCAATGGACCACTACTAAAACACAAGGCCAAACTCCGGAAAGATGCATCATCCAAGGCCCATCATAAAGCAATGGTTTTTTTTTTTTTTTTTTCCCTTCCTTATCAAGTATATTATAGATTAAGCAAATACAAGAGTTTAAGGTGGTTCTTTCCCACTATTAATATATAAAAAATATCTTAAAAATTTATCTAAGAGTAGGCGACATCTAAAAGCAACATTGATTGCTGCCCATTAAGCCACTAAGTGCGCACATCAATTTTGAGATCGATGGATTTTGGCTGGTTTCAGTGAAGGCGATGCCTAGAATGTCATCACAGTGATAGAAAATTATGATTCATCCCTGTTCTAGCAAATCTCTCCCATTATTGCAGATATTCAACAAATTCTCCATAATCAAAATGGTATGCATCATTGGAGGCACAAAAATTGGTTACAATTTTGAGCTCAGCTCTCAAGTCAGCTTTATTACTTTGCCGAGCTGAGCCCTCAGCTCGAATACAGCTCTAAATTTACAGTCCTTTCCAAGTATTGGATTAGTTGGGAATACAACATGCACTATCCCATTCTTAATTAATGTGTTGCAGATAAGCATCCTCAGTATCGGAGAGGGCGGTAGTAAAAAAAAAACGCCTATGCTTTAATAAAAAGGTACCTGGAAACCAGATAGTCTAAAGCATGCAGAGACTTCGGGACAGTATGGACGACAACAGCCACGACCAGGAAAAAAAAAAATTTGAAGTTGGGAATTGGAAAGTAAGACTTGTTGAACAGAGGAAAACCAGAGACCCCAACACTGTGCCAGAACCATATGATTGGAAAATACTTGAAACTAGTGATCACTAAAAACAGCTTTAAAGTATGCTGCTACCTTCTTCCATCTCAAACAATTCAGAGGCAGCGAAACAAATATGAATTCCTCATCATGTTTCAAAGAACAGGTCCCAAGCCATTAACTGGTGGGCAGAAAAAAGTATTCCAAACGAATATGACATGACTGATCAAATAGATGTAGATAACTGTAAAAAGGAATACATGCAGATTGACAAGTTGCGTTTACACCGTCTCCGGAATTACTCACCATAAAAAAAGGAATACACGTAGATTGCAAGGTAATAGTGAAAATATCACACGTAATAATGTATCATCCTTCAAATGGCTTATCATATCAACCACTTAAATGACATTCTCTTGAAATGTGCTACATTACCAACTGCGACTGGGGATGTCAATGATTAGGATGAAAATGAGCATTAAGTTCAATCAGTTATGCCTGTATACTTTAGACATTTCGACCTGAACAATATCAACAGTGTGTGATCCATAGGTACTTTCTTGACTGGTATTTTCGAGGACTTCATCTAGGTTTGATGCACAATCCACCTAGAAACATGGATATGTCAGAATCCCTAAAATCTGGATTGAGAAAGGCACATATCCTACCCTCCTGCTTTAGTGATATCACAGCACACCCACTGTAATACGTACCAAAATTTATGTAACCCATAAAAAACCATCATTCAGTCATAGGAATAAGTCTCTTCTTAAGTATTACAAGTCACTTTCATAGATGGTGTCCTATCAAAATATTGTATTCCATGCCATCATCAACGCAGATAAGATCATGGATCAACGCCCTTGGTGAAATTAAAAATTTATAAACTAAAATGTAAATGTGACCAATGAAACCGTACCAATACTTATCCTGAGTGCTATAGCCTAAACCGGACCAATGAAACTAGTTTGATGAAAACAAGTTACGAACGAGTAATGCAGCTAATTATACAAGCCTAACCGATTAACCAATTTATTATTGGAACTCTTTGGTATTCAAACAATGTTAAGAAAATTGCACCTTGAAATTTACCATGGAGAACTCAAGACACGAATCTTTTGAAAACCGCACCAATGAAACTAGCCGATGAAAACAAGTTTGAATGTGCAACGCAGCTTCTTATACAAGCCTAAACAATAAACTAGTTGCTTATTGGAACTCTCTGTATCAAAACATCGCTAAGACAATTGCAACTTGGAAATTACAATGAAGAACTCAAGACAAATCTTTTGAATAAATATTATCTGTTGGCACCGCATTTTTCATCACCAAAAGAAAATTTTCCAGAATTCCACCATTTTGATGAGAAAAAACATTTCCTTTCTCCAGTTCATGCTCATGATTGAATGAGAAAATTAGAAGGTAGGCTCTGATGCAGATAGATAATATCACTCCACAATTATCAAAAAACAAAAACCACTCCATATCACTTAGTTGATACTTCATCGGCTACATCATTCTTAGCTTCACCAGCCACATCAATATCCGACTCTGGAACCTTTTTAACATCTCCTTCCACTGCATCTCCATTAGAGCAGTGGTTCTTCAGAACCATCGAAATGTCAGTCTCAGACGCTCCAGCAAGCTTAAAGCGCTCAACAGCAGCATCCAGGTTTTTCTCCCAACCAACCAGTCCCAATTTGCATTCAACTTGGGATCGCTCAAAAAGCATGTTACCCCAGAAGAGATGTATCTGTGATCTCATCACAGCTGCTTGTTCTGCTGCTTCATCTGCTGAAATTTCGCTCTGACTGCCAAGGCTAGAGGGCTCACCTTCATTATTACCAGTTTGTTTCTTTCTTCTTTTCAATAACTCTTCCTTCTTAATTGCACTTGGATCTTTTAACTCATTTGCCCTCTGCTCCTCCAGCTTCTCCCACATCTCAGTCGCAGCCTTCATATTTTCCTCCGCACTCTCATAAAGTTTTAGAGTTTCAGTAGAGTCCCAGCTTGAGAGATCTATCTTCTTAGCAAGTACAAATGACCAATGAAGTTTGGCCATTTCAAATTGCTGCTGCCCCAGAGCAAGCAAACCCTCATAAAAGTCTGGTTTGATCACGAGTGCCTCCTCATACTTCTCTCTGGCCAGAGAATATTTTTCCCTAACCCAGTCATAAGCGGCTTGAAGCTGTGTAGCCACCACCTCCTTTCCAGCATATTCATCCAAGGGAATCCGTTTCCTTGCTGCACACATATGAACATTTCCCCAGTTGAAGAATGCCAAAGCGGCCACCTCTTGAAACTTAGCAGCAGCCTTGTCAAAGAGACCTCGGGCTTCTTCACTTGTCACTGTCTCCTCAAGTGCC
Organism: Pterocarya stenoptera; assembly: GCA_003123785.1. Taxonomy (NCBI): domain Eukaryota; kingdom Viridiplantae; phylum Streptophyta; class Magnoliopsida; order Fagales; family Juglandaceae; genus Pterocarya; species Pterocarya stenoptera. The sequence goes on from QEOT01123742.1 coordinate 31,008, forward strand.
TCGGAACAAAGCTCCATCCCAAGCTCATGTAAGTCTATATGAGCATCTGGGTCAATACCAACATGAGTGCGAAAAAGCTGAGCAAATTCAAGCAGCCAATCATCCATCTCCACTTCCTTGCACGCAGGATCTTCTGCTCCCGGTTTCTCCTTCTGAGATTCTTTCTCTGTCTTATCAATTCCCACATCAGCAGGTTCCAAAACAGATTCACCAAGTGACGAATTCGAGCCAATTTCATCTCCCTTGTTTCCCTCACTCTCCATATCCTTCTCCTCTTCTTCCAATATAGGAGGCTCTTGCTCAGGGCTCACCTCCACAATATGCAGTCTCAGTACCCCAATTGTGTCTGTCTTATCTGTTTCCAGATCCTTTAGTATGAGGCTATCCACATAAGACTCCGCCAATCTGAGTTCCCCTGAACAGGTTATGGTCACCAAATCACCATCATTGTCCTTGTATTTGATCAAAACTGACTTTGATGATGAAAACCTTTTGCTCACGATGTCTCTTAACACTTTGAAACTGCATTTTATTGGCATCTGGGCAAGCCTTATGTCATGATCATAAACAAGCTTCAATGGCCTCCATTGGATTGCAGCCTCCGGAGCCTGCCCATGCAATGAGACTAATGCGGTTGATGGCTGTTCCTTTTGATTATCCTTGCTTGGATTAGCAGGTTTTGAAGTACCACTCGAAGGCTTCAAAACAAGTTTTGGTAATTGTGCTTTAGACTCAGGACCGTTTTCAGAGGGTAGAACCGCTTGGGGCTTCTCTGGCTTATTATTAGGTGATAATACTAAACCCCCTGCTGCAGTATTTGCCTTCTTTGGTACTGGCCGGGCAGGTAAACAAGGTCCTAATCCAGCAATTGGTGCACCACGAACTGCAGAAGCACCAAGGGCAGCAGGGGATGGGCGGCTCTGGAGGTCCTGCTGGGCCTCCGGGCGAGGACCCAATGCCGTCCTCAACCGCCGGGAAATTTCCAAAGCGTCCCCATGACTGGGTTCAACCCCCAATAACACCTGAACATCCTGCATCGCCATTTCATACTTCCCTATTGCCTCGAACGCCCGAGCCCTCCGAAGGAGAGCCCGGAAAAACCGGGGCTGGACCTGAAGAGCCATAGTACACTCGCCAATCACAGTTTCATAGTCTATGGGCTTCATTTGCATCAAACAAGCCGCTCTATTGCTATGAAACACAGCTCGGTCTGGGTGGGTTTTTGGAGTAACTTTGAGAGCATTATCATACTGCTCAAGAGCGCCAGCATAGTCCTTATTTTGAAACCTCTTGTTCCCTTCTTCTTTGAGCTCATGGGCTCTTTTTAAAAAGACCGAAGAGTCCATATCAACACCACCATTAGCTTTTGGAGTAGAATTATCACCTGTTACTTGGTTTGCACCACCCTTCTTCTTCCTACCCCCTGACTTACCCATATAAAATTATAAATCTCTCTCTCTCTCTCTCTCTCTCTCGTAAGTATTGCTATCAACGAGACATAAAGCAGCAAGCTTGCGGTAGATGTAAAAAGAATTTATGTTAATGAATAAAGAGAGAGAAAGGGCACTTACAAATACAAAGGTGAAGCACAAAATTTGAAGCGTTCTGTGAAGATTTTATTAGTGCGTGGAGTCCCAAAAGAGCCCCAGAAGATGGGTTGGGAGAAGATGGACTCACCGGGAATTTGAAGAAATGTTTAGGAGCTCAATGTACGAGAGAAAGATGGGAATGGAAGACGGAGGTTTTGAAAAGTCACTTCGGATGAAACCCTAGATGGTAGGATCAGAATCTTATTGGATTTTGATGGTTCGAGCTGGAGCCTACATCTTGATTGTCATCCTCAACCGTTAGATTTGCAGAGCATGGTCTCTTCATAGTCATCCTTATATTCGATTTTTTCCCATTCTGCAGGAGCACTGGATCATCCAAGGGAATCACGCCGGTTATAAATAGACGCGTGGCAGTAAAGGGCATTATAGTATTTTGGGTACTGAATGAATGGTGGCTAGGGTTTCGAATTGAGATCTGGAAGCCGAGGAAAGGGTCGGCCTCTCCATATATATATATATATAAGGCCTCATTAGCAAAAAGTATAGCGCTTCCGTTTTTCTCTACAGCCGGTTGAAATGTAAGGGGTTTAGGTATCTCTTAACCTTGTCTGATAATCGCTCATATTTGGATTTTACTTCGATTTTCTTTTCAAATCAAAGCCTCTGTTCGGTTTAACAGAAAAGGGGAGACAGCTCTGTGTCTCCTGCGTTCAGAAGAACATTGAGGTATAGCAAAAAATCAATGGCCGAGATATCGTTTCGATCGTCATCTGTTTTTATTGGCGATTCGATTGTTGCTCGTCCACATTTGTTACTTTCATTGTCTCGTTTATCATTATCTTTTAAAGAAATCTGAATCTGAAAGCTTCTAAGAATGATTGAAAGAGAGTTCAAATGTTCAGAAGAAAACAATTTTTCTGTTCACTCTGCGCCATCGGAGAGCATATATCGTGGCGGATGTATGCATTTCAGATGCGGTCTATTTTCTTTCTGTTTTAATCTTTCTTTCTTTTTTCTGAGTAGTTCTGCGTTAATCCGTTGGTAGATCATACATTCTCCAATGAGTGTTTTCAACAAAAACAGGATTATCTTTGCTTCTGATATTTTGGTGCAGTTTCAACTTCACGATCGGTATGGTTTGAGCTGAGCTGAGCGTCTGATATTTGGGCTTGAAAACTAGGGCCTTATCGATGGATAAAATTTAAGACAAAACTGATAAATACAAATCGATTACATTATCTTCTTAAATCGATAGCTTCAATTTTACCGATTTTCAGTCGGGTCTATTTTTCAGTTTTATTACATTTGTTTTAAAAAATCTATTTTAAAAAAAAACTACTTTAGAAAGAAATTTGTTTTATTAAAAATTTATTACTATTTATAAAAAACAAATCTGTTATGTAAAAAAAAAAATTGTAATAAAAGAAAACTGAAAATAGAAAATTCTGCTTATCTGGTTTTCCCGTAAGGAGTGTAATTTTCCGGTTTTCTTAACCGGTTTTTCGGTTCGGCTGATTTTTCAATTTTCCGGTGTACTTTTTTCATCTTATCTGGGTTCATCGAAATTAATTAGTGGAGATCCATATAATGTTCATATCATCCAAAAGTGTTCATACAGAGAAAAATGGAGATGATTTTCCATGAAATAAGGAAAATTAATAAGGGCAGAGGTATAGTTGGAAAGGATTATGATAGAAACAACAAAAAGAAATTATTATTTTATGTCATCCACCACTTCAACTTTGTATTGTGCTATCTCAATCGGTGGGCACTCTTCAAGCTTTCTTCTTTTGTGGGTAAGGAATGCCATATCCGTTGCTATGCTGGAAATATCAAACAGTTCTATAAACCTCTGGTCGAACACTCTTGCCTTTGCGGCAGCAAACCTCTGGTACTCGTCGAAGACGGAAGAAAGGCACCATCTTTGCACTCTCCTTAAGCATCCAACCAGACAACCCGTGCGGTGCTGCACAGATTGTTTGTCAGATTTCTAAACTTCCCCATAGAAAACAGAAAACAGAGGAAAATAAAAACAGGGAATGGTCACTGTACCTTTCCTCGTTTGCAATGAATTAGAAGTGGATGGTTCCTCGTATCTGGAAAAAAACAAATCAAAATCAGTAGGAGATCGCAAAAAGAGCAATATTCCAGAATATGGGCAAAGCATTTAGTTGTTTTATTACCGAGGACTACTTTCAGTGCTCCGCGAACTGTTTCCTCAGGAATGTTTACAAAAGGTTCCTGCCCACAAGAATTGATTAAATGTTGCTTTAGATGCGAAGATAATCAGAATCCCACAGAGTTTTCACTGCGACTGACCATTTTGTCAACAAAAAGGAATCAAATAACATTAAGAACCTCTAAGGTGTAAGAAACTTTGCATGGTTGCAGTGAGATGATCCATATTTATAACAAAATTATAGAACAATAATCGATACTTGGTTTGTCAATAAAAGTCAACTATCGTTTTGATTATACAGTCTCTTTTCAAAAACTTCAATCATGAGATCCTATTCGAGAAACAAACAAATCAAATCAATTTGAAAGAATGAATCTGTTCAACTTCGTACGGACTCGGCAAACAGAGCAAAGAGTCAAAGACGACTCCTACAGTTAATCAAACAGAATCACATCCAGAACCCAACCTTACAGCTATCGATCCCGAACTGAAAAAGCTTAATCCCATTAGCCTTCAAAAACTCATTGTTCGCCTCCGGATACGTTTCCGGGCATAAACATCTGCCACAAACAATGAAATCACCACAGCTCTCTTAAAGTCGAATTAAATCTTAATGTTCGCTTTAGCAACCCAAATAAAGACCGGGAAAAATTGTTGTTCTCGAAGAATTATAAACTCACATGATGGAACGGAGCCCAAGGGTTTTCAAGAAGCCGGAGTTAGCGGAATCTGGGAAACCAGACCTGAATACGCCATTATCAACCATCGCGAAGTTCAGGGGCGGAACCAGCAACTCATCCCCGTCCCTTTCGGAGTCATATCCGATGCCCGAAGCCATCGAAACTGGAAAATAGTTCTCAACAGTCGGAGACGGCGGGGCTTCGGTCACGGCACATATATCTCCCCCGCAGTTCTCAGCCATGGATTTCGCGCCAAAATTTTGAAAAGGAAAGAGAAAGAAAAGAAGAAAAGGGGAACGGAATCCACAGGAATCGGAGTAGTTTCAAAGATAAAGAGACATGAGAATCGAAAAGCTTTTGGAACTGGCAGTGGAAAGAGGGAAGACAAAGTAATTAAAAAGGATGTTAATATTTATCCTTGTATTTTTCTTTGCTTCTGTTTTTTATTTTTAATTTTTAAAATAGCTTTGCTTTTGCAATTTGCAGGATGGAGACGCGGTCGTGGAGTGCTGAGGACGGAACGAGTATTGGAGGAGAAGGCCTGAGCTGGGGAAGATACGTGCGTGGACTTAAGAGAATGTGTGGCCAATACGATCTCAAAAAAAATAAGCACGCGTTTTTTTCCCAATTCCTAACGACTAATTTAATTTTATCTAATTTAATTATTATATTTTTTTAAAAATTTTTACATAAAATAAAATAAAATAAATAATTTAATTTTTTTTAAATTTTAAAATAAAAATAATATTAAAATAATATATTCTAATAATATATTATTTAATTTTTAATTTTAATATTAAAAAACAAATGAAGCTTTGATTGTTTGATCTAGCGTCTCTTTATTCCTTTTATTTTATTTCATCTAATTTTTTAAAATTTTTATATAAAATATAATAAATAATTCAATAATTTTAAATTTTAAAATAAAAATAATATTTTATTTAATTTTTAATTTTTATCTTTCTTTATTTGTTGGCTCACCGTCCTATTCGTTGGCTCTGAGAAGGATGTTAAGGAACTGACTGTGGCCTGCAAAAACAGGTGGCGACTAGGGATTGGGTTGGGTTGAGAGAGTCAATTCTTATGTCTTCTTGTTCTCTTGCCTCTCTAAAAATGTGTACTTCTGGTTCAGACCCAGCATGGTATGATTAGTACAAGGCATTGATTTTGGCAGTAGTTTTTTCTCCTCTTCAAACTGATGATCAATGATCCTAAGGCTCAGATTGTTTCTGCTCAAGTATTTCGATCTTTTGGTATGAGTGCTAGCTGCACGATATGCAGCTATGTTCATGCAGTTTGAATCCACATCAATGGATGCAGCAGCCTGAGTTAAAAAACTAATATTTGCTATATTTACATTAATTAGAGTATATATAGTCAGAAATAACATACCATAAGTACGTTGAGACTCGTACGTGCTTATGAATCTGAACTAAAGCCTCATAAATTGAATTCCCATTATTTTTGAAGCATATCAAAGGGGTTTGATAAATTATTAACAGTACTCATGTCTATTATTCTTGATCATAAACATGCCATAACATTACCATTATTCTTCAAGCGAAAAAGAACATGATGAGATCCTTTCATTCATGTAATTTCTCCTATATATATATATATATATATAGAATATTGAAGAAAGGAAACAAGCTCTAAACACAAGATTTTTGATCTCCCCCCACGTTCATTCTTGCACTCCATCACTTAATTCTGCATATCACAGAAGGAAAAACGCATTAGCAGAGAGAGAGTTTAACAAATCTAGTGCTTAATTTACGTTCTCCACACGGTTTTAAAGAAATGAGATCATCGTATGTTATATATAGAAGTACTAGGATATATATGGCTTTGCATGCATGGAAGAATTAATACCGACAGATGGCTTATCTTATGAATAATTTGTAGTGGAGAATAATTTGTAGTGGTCAAATGGATCAGAATCATAAGGTTTACTGCATGTTTGGGGGTGAGATGAGAGACAAAATTTTCATCTCATCTCATCTCAACTCATCATTACACTTTTTTTAAATCCTCATATAAAATATAATAAATAATTCAATTTTTTCAAATCTCAATTCAATTTTTTTAAATTCTAAAATAATAATAATATTAAAATATAATATTTTAAACTTTGATATGAGATCCATAATTCTCATCTCACCCCTCAAACCTACTTGATCAGCAAGAGTAATATTAGAGAGAGAGAGAGATTACTTGCTGCAATTCGCATTGGCGTCAATGGGCAGGGTAACATGTATATTGCAGAACTGGGGAAGCTCTTTAACTCTCTCAGGCAAAGCACCAATCTGTGACGCAGCATTTTGAAAACATTGACAGAGATCTCTACGAGTTGCGGTGGTGTTTGCCTGTTCGAACACATGTTGAACACCTATGCAGCAAACAACGTTTGGTGCCGATGAGCCAAAACCCACCAAAAACGGTGTGCAGGGAATCAAAGATCTCACGGCCTCAGTGCAAGAGATTTCGGCATCTAAAAGGCTTGCACCCAATGCCATAATCACCATCCCAAAAGCAAATACAGACCAACCCATCCTTTTCTTCTCCAATATTGATCTCTTTCCGACTTCGGACTTCTTGCACAGCTCAGAGTGTACGTTCCTGCTCTATTTATAGGGATGAGCCATGAATAAATGCCCTTGTGCCCATCATTAAAGTCTAGAGTTAAGACACTTCTTCTCATAAAGAAAGGGTTAATTGCTCCCTTCGTCTAATTCTAAGGTCAACATCATTAAAGCAGCAGGCGCTTACCATTTCCAAGAGGGCAAAACTTAACAATGTCTTAATACTGCTTTAATTGTCAAGTAAGGATTTATTATTATGGGATCATGACGTGTGGCGTTGAGTACTTCAACTTCATTAAACTATCTTATCTTCATTTAAAGAAAAAAAGCAGAACAATGCAGAAACACGTATGCAAAGTAGACACATTTGGTGCAGATTATATATATGGGGACTGATATGGCGAAAAGTAGACACGCTCGTAAGAGATTTGAAACTAGATCAATTCCTTTTGACTCATCTTCATTGACGCAAACATAATTAATTTCAACAAAATAAGCTGGTCATCACCTGCCAACAACGGCTGCAGGGCAGCAAGTTAGCAACGTCGTCTACTAGTTGTGCAAGCGTTCAGGTTATGTCCGTTATGGCATGCGAGCGGGGGCAAACCAAAAATCACCATCTCCAAGAAGCAATACCGAAATACCCATCATTTGCTTCTCCCTTCTTTTTTTATGAACTATGCATTTTGCCCCATTGGCTAAAGGAATGAACTTGCTTTAGAGTGCACAAACAACCGCCAATATTTTGAAGGGGTGCCAAGAATGCCCTTATGGCAACCATTGAGCCGATCAAATAAAACAAAAACGTTATGTACATTCACTTTTACGTACTCTTTGCACATTCTATTAATGTGATTGGCTGCGTCACTTTTTTTTAATATAAAATAATTATTTTGGTCAATCACATGATCAGTACTCCGAATAAAAACACTTCCTATAACCTATTTAGCAGCTAGAAAAATAAGGCTTAGTTGTTGCCTTCCTTTTTAATTATCAAACTGAATGGCATGTTAAAGCTTTTGTTCTTTGATTGAAGTCTTCTTTTGTTGCAAGAGTAGAAAGGAAATTAACTCTCAGTCCTCTAGGATCCTCATGACTTCAGCTTCTTTGGGGATTCCATTGTATGATCTGTTGGGAACTTTGCACGAGACAAAGAATAATTCTAGATTATAGAGAGACGAAATTTAAGTGGTTTGGCAACTGCCTACGTCCACTGTTGCTGCGCTTCACTATGAAAACCGAATTTACAAACTCTGTAAACTCTCTCACTCTCTGTCACTCACTTGCACCACTATACACGCTGCACTCTCTTCTTTTGCACACACATATTCATATCACAACACTTCTATTTATAGCAACAAAGGGAAAGAAAATGTCATTGGAGCAGTTGAGCATCCGCAGAGCAGCCGCACCTTTTGATTTTGGTACATTCGGTGCTCAGTTTTTCTTGGTGCATTGATGAGGTTGGTGCTTGCATGAGACTTTGTCTCCATCCGTAATATGACCTTCCTCTTAAAAGGAATGATTGATAGAGTTGTTCGTATGATTGAGGAATCTATTGGTGAGGTTGAAGATGTTGACTTATCAGAAGAATCTCCTGGCTGGGGGAATTTTATAGGGTGTGAGTCTTATTGAATATAAGTAATCCATTACCATGTTTTAAACAAATATATCTAGGGGAGTCATAAACCATTTGTTGCAGGTAGAAGTATTAAAAAACTCCCAAATTTTTGTTACTGTTGTGGTAAATTGGGTCATGCTAATCGAGATTGTGATATGTGGTTGCTGAATAAGGACTTGTTTGCTAAGGAATGATTTCCTTACGGTGCCAGGGGTATAACGGTTGATAGTGGTTTTATAAATCGTCCCCGGGTTACATAGTTAATAATGAACATGACATATATGCATGAATTACATTGAATTCCATTACAAAAACTGTATTTTTCTCCCATCCAGATTACTTTAAAAAAACGAAGTACTATCATCATCATTTTTAGAAGATCATTACCTCATGATCTTTTAAACATACTTATAATACGTCACAATTCCCCTTAAGATCGTGTGCGTCTACTGGTTATCTTCGTCATATGACGGGTAACGTCGCTGCATGTGTGTTCGTCTCAAATAGTACTCAAGCTTCACATAAACGTCATTCACTTAAAATACTCTAAGACCTCCACCAGCGAGAAGGCACAAACTTCCAAAAGTTAGCAAAAATTGCACTCTAACCCTTTTACTAATCTTGAAGATTTACATATTAGCCTCTAAACTTTCAATAATTGCAATTTAGCCCCAAATTTCACAAAACTTCATAAATCACATGTATTTTCTGTTCTAAATCCATTTATGACCTTAGAATATAATTGATCACACAAGAACCATGAAAAACTCACTAAAATCCAAAATTAGTGACACGAACATTTGACTAGTAGAAACATTTCAGCTTATGCACAAGCTTAGAAGTAATCATCCGAAGTATTCACTTGATTTTCTTCCAAACCAGGGTTTGATGACTTAAACACACACTAGAATTAGAGTACAATAATATCTTACACAAGCTTTGTCACAAAACATCAAAACTGAGCCCTATTGGTACTGTATATATCCTTGCTCTTTTGTGCATTTGATGATTACAACAACAAAGTAACCCAATTCTTTAAACATATTCATGGCCAAAAATCATCTCCTTGAAGGGTTAAGATCAAATATTGTTCATTTAAAACCGAAATATGCTTTGAAAACTAACTTCCTACACACATGCCCTATCAAACTGAAGCATATAATAATAATTAATCAACCACTTTAATTTGAGCATATAACCAAAATCGTCCTGTAAATTGTTATTTTTTTCTTGAATGTCCGTCCCAGTCATGAAATTCATCATCAAGCCTCTCTGAATCTAAGTGCAGCATTCTAGTCATAAAAGCTCCAAACTTCAAGTCTAATAAGATGCTTCAATATTTCATATCATGAAAAACACTTCCAACACAAGCTAACATGTCCTACATCCGAGTATTGAAAATAGGAAGGGAATTTTTGCACTTTTTTTTTTTTTTTAAATAGTCGGGGTCACATGTTTACAAGTGACCCGTTTCCACCTTTATTAATAAAAACCATCACTTATGATGGAGGAATACCATAACAATTGAAACCAAAACACCCAATACTTTGTTCAAAACCCAAACAATTGCTTAAGTACCCCCACAAACAAGCAGCTTACGAAAGCTTAATTGAGAGTTGAGACAAAGTTGATGGACACTCACCACTCTATCTCTAGGTTTCTCTAAGAAATTAATTGTGTGACTTGATTTCTTGTTGTATGTGTGAGAGATCAACTGAATCATGTGTTTGCGTGAAGAAGAGATCAGGGCCAGGGGAGCAGAAGAAATATATAAGAGCTATATATGTGTTTCGGTTTCAAATCAGAGAAAGGCAAGGAAATTAAGTAATCATGCTTATCGGTTAAGGCCAAATCCTCCAACTAATTTATTGACACATAAGCTATATACTCTTGTTGAATTGAATGGTGAAGATCATTACAACATGTGTATAGATACTATATATCAAGCATAACAGATTTCTTGGGCGTCCATATTATAAGTGGTTCTGTTGGTTGATTATTTGATTGACATGTGGCACTCTCCCATTGATCCACTAATTACTGCACCAAAAATTTCTAAAAATTCCAACTAAACCGATGGTGCAACTCTTTTTCTCTATTTATAATTCTAAGTATCTCAATAAAATCCAAGAATTTTTCTGTTTAAACTGAAATCCTAGCTAGTTTAATCCGTAAAATTTCATTATAAAAAAAAAAAATAGGCATCCGTAGAATTTCCTAGATTTTTAACTTTCTTTAATCTGACCAAGATGTGAAGCTCACGTGTCGCTCCTGAGCCCCACGAGCCACTATTTCTCCTAAACTCCGACTATTACTAGTATGGCAATCGTAGGACTCATTCGTCTCATCTTCAAAGTGCCCCGACTCCACCTCATTCCTGTCAGGTACAGTGGTCGGTCCTCCTCATTTGGTGCTGTCGACGATTATGGCTTTTCGTCTCTAGTTATCTCACTATATATGTTCCTGATTTTTTCAAATGAGAACTTGGAGGTAATTGAAGTGAAGTTCTCTTACAAAATGCACTAGAATAGTTAATTGTAGTCTCTTTTTAGTTCCTACATACCCGTTTTGGTATATAAAAAATCTCCATAACTTCTTACTATTCATACAACATCTACACACCATATTTTTTTTTAATTTTTTTAATTTTTTTCTTTTATCAAATATTTATTATATGAATAATGAATAGAAAATTTGAAATATTTTAAAAAAAATAAACTCAAAAAAATTTTAAAAACATTAAAAAATTTAAAAATTTAAAAAAATATGGAGTATGGAGTGTGGTAGAGGTTGTGTAGCAAAACCCTTTTCTATTGGTTATGGCTCGAACGTTAACTGCAATAAACGTTTAAATTTACGTTTGAACATTAATGGACCAATGTTCGAACGTAATAGGTATAACGTTCGGACATTAGTTCAAATGTTAACAAAGAAGCATTTGAATGCAAGTGGTACTCTCGGAGGTTTGTTCGAACGTTAATCGTTCAAACATTCGAACGTTTTGTTCATTCGATTGTGTGTATGTTCAAAAGTTGAGTCGTACGTCCAAACGTTATGTTATAATTTTGTGTAATTACGTTCAAACGTTGATTCAATCACGAACCAATGTTCGAACATTTTTTATTTACATTTAAACGTACAGATCAAAAATATTAATTTTATAAAATTAAAAAACATACTAATTGTATCATATTACACACCATCATTTAACAACTAACAATGTTTTATAAAGTTTCAAAATTAGATCTAAAAAGTTATATACACTGATAAAATTGATAAAATTCATTTCTTCTTCTTTCCTCGTCCACCACAATTTTGTTGCAATGACACAACACGCTCCATATGCACCATCATCTCCAGCTACACTTGATCTTCGACTTCACTGCATATTTTTTCCTCCTGGCCTCTCTGTTGGTCCTGCAAACGCGTCTCTAAATAAGACTGTCGCTCTAAGAGGGACTTCAACTTTTGTTATCTCGACGTCATATACTCATTCTCGTGCTGTGGAGCTTCTAAATTTTTTGTAAGATTTTTAATTTGTGAAGTCGATGAGGTTGAGAAGGATGAACCGGAATACTTGAAAGATCGTCACAAACCTCTTGTCATACTAAACTTGGGCCTGAACACTTGCGCGAATATGTCTATGTCACTAGGAGATGATTCCCCATCATTTTTTCCTACAATTTGAAAGAAAACACACAATAAGCAAAGTATTAAAAGAAATACAAATAAAAAATAAATTATTTACATGTTGCATAATTTATTTAACAAAATTAACACCACTAACTTAATAATTTGCAGCGACAGGATTCATCCACTCACTATGCTCATTAGTGTGAGCAACAACAAAGACATGAATGAGGGAAAAGTTTTGAAGATCATCAGGTTTTAAACAAAACGACATTAGCAATTTTAAAAACATAATATTAGTACTTAAATAAAACAATATCAGAAAAATAAATGAATTCTATAATTTATTAATTACCATTTTATCAGCAAGATGGTGGAATGACCTTGAACCGGCATGATGGTAGACAGTTAAAACGGATCTATTCTATACATTTGTAGAACTTAAGTGCTACAATATATATAAAACGAATATAAATGTAAATAGTTAAAGGATATAAATTTAGAATACCTGATAATCTGGAGTTGCAAAAAGATCACAACACTTTCTCTAATCATCTAACTTCATCTGTTGGAAAGAGGATTGCGCAGCCTCTTCCAACGTCTCAAACTTCTTGAAGTTATCATAACATCATCCCTTGTGACGTCAAAATAGTGTATCCTTCAACTCATTCATAGTTCTCAAATCATCCCTATAGCTAAAGTCCAGGTCGAATTCATCATAATAAGTGAATTACGTCAAAAATATGATATACTAATCTAATTGGAAAAAAAATATACTCTCAAAGTAAACTCACCAGCACACGACTCCGAATGTGCTCCTTAATCTTATTCGAAACATCTTGCCATATAGCAAATAAAATGAAACATAAACTCGGACTACTGTGCCAATATAGGAAGAAAACGCTATTGCACTATCATCCACTCCTCTAGTGGAATTATCAAGAATGGTGACCTAGAATTTTTCGTATCTTCTATTTTTCTTAAGAGAAATGTCACGTGTATAACCACGACTGCAATGAGCGGATGCATCAACTAATAGATAATGGTAAAATTATAGTTATAAATTATTGAGACAAAAGTATTAATATATAATTAATTATCAACGACATTTCCTTATTGGTAGGTGTCGATTGGCTGTCGTTTTCTTGCATGTTAACTTGATCTTCAGGACCGAATTCCTCGAGTGGGGAGTTCTCAATGGGTTCAGGACTTGGACTTAGCAGATGAGGCATATTTCTTCGTTGTTATTTTGGCGACATCCTTGAAAATAATTAATATGATAAAAAAAATTAATTAGAAGAAATCATGAAAATATAATATTTTATAGTCACCTATATGAATAAAATATTTAGTACTTTTATTCTTTATCTTCGATTGTATTTTCCATACTTGTTTTAAAATCTCATTTAATAACATTTTCGTCATCATAATCAACCTATTGTTCGTCCTCCTTATCCACTTCCTCCTCGGATTCTTTTTCGTCTTCTTCTTCTGACTCTTCTTCTTCTTCTTTTTCCTCACTTACTTGAATTGAATAATCATTTAATACGGACATGTCGAGATAGACGGGTGGGATGTCATCTCTATACAAGGGGAGCAACTCAAGTATACCGAGGTCAACAAATAAGTTAATACCCTCTCCATCTTCTTGGTAGGCCTCTAAAATCGGAATGTCATCTTCATCTCTACTATTTTCGTAATCCGCACTAGTTCTAGTTTCATATATATTTCGAGAGACAAATTTTTTAACGACTCGCCAAGTTATTTCTCCACTATCTTCATCAGCACTTTTCATTGGATCAATCAAGTAATAAACTTGGGTGGCTTGATAAGCCAATACGAATGGATCATCTTCATACCATTTAGATACAGTATTGACACTCGTAAAGTGATTATCACTATGTATCAAAACCCGACTACCGCCTAGATCCCACCAATCACATTTAAAGACATGTGTTATAGACCCATCTAGATATTTCAATCCAATAATATCACATATGACTCCATAATAGTCAAAATCATATGTTCCATGACTCCTATCAACCAACACACCACAATTTTAAGTCTTTCTATTACGTTCACGGTTCAGAATATAGAATCTATAACCTCAAACCGTGCATGCAATGTATCGAAGTGCTCTATTTGAGAGACCACGTGTCAATGCATACAATTCAGGAAAAACTGATCCAAGATCCGGAGCACATTGTTCCAAAATCTATCAATTGAAATAGTATATACTTATTAAAAGTTACCCCGAGTTAAAAATTTCAAAATCTAACATATATGTAATTTTAGTTCATATACGTTGTTCAAACCATCTGGAAATTCTTTCTCGTGTCTTACGTTTATATTCTTTACGTCTTCTGTCATAAGTTCGTCCATGTGCTCACTGTATATAAGTGCATAAGAATATTATTTTGAGTACAAAAGTTATAGTTAAACTTTTTTAACTAGAATTATTTGAAGCATGCAACGACATACCTGAGATAGTCATCAATTTCCTGGCAATTATTTAGCACGTACCACTGAACTTTACCCAACTCTCCATCAACTAAATCATAACCCGTTTGTGCGCCTAAGGGTCGTACATTCTTGAAAAATACTGATAGCTCACGAGGAGGCGAAGCAAGAAGATCAGCATTTCATTCTTGACGATTAAATCATGTCTCAACACCATGAAGATATAGAGAGCAAAATGTTAACCATTCATTGTGTATATAGGCCTCTGCTATTGAGCCCTCAACTCTGGCTTTATTCCTAACAGTGCACTTCAGTCGGCCAAATATCTTTCAACTAGATACATCCAATAGAACTGCACCAGTCCACCCAACAGTACTTCTCAGGATAAATGTATTGCTAAATGGACCATGACATCAAAAAATGATGGTATAAAATCTGCTCAAATTTACATAGTATAGTAGTGCTAAATGGACCATGACATCAAAAAATGATGGTAGAAAATCTGCTCAAATTTACATAGTATAGTAGCAATGTCTTCTTCCATCTTCCGCAACATATCTCGATTTACTACCCGAGCACAAAAATTCTTAAAAACCATACAAAGTTCGAATATAGCGACACACGCATTAGATGTCAGCTTCCCACGAATTCTCACCGGTAATAACTTCTGCAAAAATACATTATAGTCATGATAATTCTCTCACGTTGTCTACAAGACAGGAAGCTTGTGAGCATATTCTTTCATCTCTCTCTAGTTTAACAATATAACACTACTATTTGTTTGACATGATTAATTTATAAAAATAAAAAAAACAAATTATTAGTTATGGAAGAAAAGCTTCAAATTTTTCAACATGCAACAAAGTATCTTATAGTGATCTTGGATTGGTAGGGATATCCTATGCGAAATAGACATATATTGATTAATCTCGGATTATTATTTCCAAATTTTAATTTAATTGTTATTATCTATCTTAGTTACTTATTAATTGATACGTATGTAATTTAAATTGTTGTTATTCCTAAATTATATTTTTAATTGTTATTATATATCTTAGTTACTTATTAATTTATACCTATCTAATTATAATTGTTATTATAATTGATACTTATTTATTTCTTATTATTTATATTACTTAGTATAAGTTGATTTATTTTAATTACTTACAAAAATAAGCACATATTAGTTATAATTAGTTATTATGTCTAAAATGTTTACTAATATTTATATACTTAATTGAGTGAATTATTTATTTATATAGAAAATAAGTATATAATTTCTAACTAAGCATTTATTTTATCCTTATTTATTTACTCCAACTCTCTACTTATTTGGTGAGTTCAACACTTCTTTCTTGAATAGTATTTTACTTTATTTATTTCTATATATATTTAATAATAAAATGGTTTGGAACCTCACAATGATAGGAATATTTAATAAGTTATTATTAATTATAGTTATTATATGTATATTACACTTTATATATAGTTAAGTTATTTACTTATAAGTTGCATAACAATCAGATTCTAATTAAACTAGTATGAATATATTATATATACTTATTAAATATTTTAAATATTTATTCCCATATTAAATGTTTTTAATCTTAACTTAAATTAAGTTCCAAAACTTATAATTTTCTTAAGAAAGAAAAAATTCAAAAAACATCAAAAATATTATATCAAAAAATTCACATAAATCCATAAACTAAACACAATATATTTCTAACCATATAAACATATTTAATAAAAATTCACAAAAAAATAATCACAATATTTCAAATCTATAATACAACATATTCACAATATTCTCATAACAATATTTCTAAACATATTAATTCATCAGTGAACATCATAAACTCACAAAATATTCACAAAATTCATAAACAATAATCACAATATTTTAAATACATATCACAATATATTCACAATATTTCCACAACAATATTTCTAAACATATTAATTCATCAATAAACACCATAAACTCACAAAATATTCATTAAATTCATAAACAATAATCACAATATTTCAAGAGTAAGCATAAACACAACACAATTTTCCATTTTAGTATAGTATGCATAAACACAACACAAATTTTCATTTTAATTCATCATATTACACAATCCATATCACAAAGATTTCCTTCTAATTCATCAATATAAACAATTTAATTCCTTCTAATTCATCAATACCCAATTGATACATATTCACTATATATATATAATCAAAATTCACTACTCAACTCACACTATTCTACCCATATCCAATTCATCAAAATTCACAATCAACTCACATTATACACATCCCATATTCATCATTCTCCACAATAAAATCACAACAAAACGTATAAACATATTACTAAAGTTTAGAAATATACCTAGCACTCACAATATCCTCTTAAAAATCAAAAGCTTTCAATTTGTCCAAACAATTAATCCTTCAAAAAAATACAACACTAGCTTGTTAGAGAGAGATATATATATAAACACAAGACAAATATCATAAAATTGCAAAAAAAGAAAAAAGAAAAAGACTTTTTCCTTACCAAAATCAATGAAGAGTTCTAAAATATGAATCATCTCTCACTCTAACCCTTTCTCTCTCTAACTCTCTCTCTCTAACCCACGACCCTCTCTCTCTCTCTCTTTCATGCACGGGAGAAGTAGTAGAAATGACTCTATTTCCTCACGTGCTTGTATTTATTTCAAAAATATTTCATTTGATGGAACGTTCAAACGTTTAAGTTATACGTTTGAACGTTAACATATTCCACCCAATTTTCAGATGAAACATTTGAACATAAATAATTTAATGTTTAAACATTTATAAATTTTCTCTCAAATTTCATCCTGTCACTTTCGAATGTTAAATTGGAATGTTCAAATGTTTCAGCTCATCACAGAGCTGGGAAATCGAGCGGGAAATTTTCCGTATTTTTTTTTCCACGTTCAAACATGAAGGGAGGACATTATTCAATAGTTAGTATTTATTAATATACTAGTTATGTATATATATATATACTATAGTCTATATATATTATATAACACAACATAATTATATTATATTATATAATATATTATATACACTATATTATAACTAATATACTATATAATATACTATATAATACACTATATATATACTATATACTATATATATACACTATACTATACTATATATTATATTATAATATAATATTAGATATAGTATGCTATACTAATTAGTATACGTATTAATATATATAGTATTAGCATATATACTATATAGTAATATTAATATCAATATTAGACAAATAACCAAGAATTAGGATTTGCTAACGGCGAAAATGGCATAATTAATATAAATAACAATAATAATTTTATGAATATAATAATAATATCACATATTTATGCTAAATCAGTTGATGTGTTTAATGTAATGTTATTTTAGACAACTTATTAAGAACATAATATATTCTTAAAATCTAATATCAATTCTCGAGAATTAGTTTTTACATTTTTAACAAATTTGAAATTACTAAAAATTAATTTGTTGTTACTAATATTATTACTTATAGTTAATAAAAATAATAATAGTTTCATTAATATTTAATTCCATTACTTTATACTTTAATAATTTATTCAAAATTATTAACACTATTTCAGAAGTTTTAAAATCCTTAATAAATTTTTTTATTTAAAATTACTAATATGATGTCAACATTTGCAAATAAAAAATTTTATATTTAATTAACGAGGAACAAATAAATATATAACATAGACATGTGGCTATAATTAATAAAACTAACAACAACAATATACTATATATATAGTATAGTCCTCACACCCTTAATATTCAAAAGAAATACCACAGAGCTAGCAGAGAGAGAAAAAAAAATAAAGAGAAAGAGAGGGCTATAATTAATAAAACTAACAACAACAATATACTATATATAGTATATAGCAAAATATATAGTGTATATATAATACTATATATACAGTATAGTCCTCACACCCTTAATAAGAAATACCATAGAGCTAGCAGAGAGAGAAAAAAATAGAGAGAAAGAGAGGGGGAATCAAGAGATGAAATCCTACTATTCTTTCTTTGTTCAGTTTCTAATACTAGAATGCTTGGCAATTGCATGTGGATCACATGCCTACAACTTCTTCTACTTTATACAACAGTGGCCAGGATCAGCCTGCAACTCCACAGGAAGGTGTTGCTACCCAACAACAGGAAAACCAGCAGCAGATTTCAGCATCTCTGGGTTTCGTCCATACTATAACAGTAGCCAATATGAGATCTACTGCCCTTCTAACGAACCTTTTAATCCATCAAATCTCTCAGACCTAATCCCTAAATTGCATGTAAGCTGGCCATCACTAGAGTGCCCAAGTAGCGACAATACAGGCTTGTGGACACATGAATGGACTAAATATGGAACCTGCTCAATGTCTAGATACGACCCAACTCAACATTCATATTTCCAAGAAACTCTTGTTCTCAAAGGCCAAGCAAACATCCTCCAAATCCTTGAAAATGCTGGAATTCGACCAAATGGGAAGTTTTACAGCTTAGCTGCCATAAAGAGTGCTATAAAGAGGACAATTGGGTATGAGCCTTGGATAAAATGTAATAAGGATGCATCGGGGAAGAGCCAACTTTACCAAGTTTATCTATGTGTCGGCCGTTATCAAGTTTCCTTCGAGGAATGTCCGGCAGCAGCGCTATCCAAAATCGGTAATTCCGGTTGTTCCTCAGCAGTAAAGTTCCCAACCTTCTAGACTGCAATGAAGGGACGATGTCCTACGCTGATCTGTCGATGCTATTTGGCTCAAAATAATTGATTAAAACCCATATCATTAAACTGTGAGTTTATTTTATAAGATTGTGATTTACTTTTTAGTTTCTGCTCAAATAATCGTGGGTGTCTGTCTTGCCTACCAGCTCGTAATAGACAACATAAATCCAAATCTCTTCATTTTCTTTTGGGAGAGAAGGAAGATATTGAACATCTTCTTCATTTATTGGAGACTGTATTCGATTCGGATGGAGTTGGAATAATATCGAATATTCTTGACAAAAAAAAATATATTATAATATATACTATTAATATATAATATATTTTATATTATATATTAACTATATATAATATACTATATAATACATTACATATATAATACACTATATATACTATATACTATATATATTATAATATATTATTAGATATAGAATGTTATATGTTGTAGTATACATTATAATATATTATTAATATATTTTTGAAAATTCAATCGCGAAATGTTTGAACGTTTCGTGTATATAAGCCCAAAACTGAAATGGGAAACGTCATTTTCACGTTGTTACCGTTCTCTCCATCGTTTCACGCCGCCACTAAACCGTAGCCGCCACCGTCAAACACCGCCACAACCGTTGCAAAAGGTAGGCATCCCTTTTTTTTTTTTAAGATTTAGTAAGGTTTTGTGTAAATCCGAACGTTAGTGGTGGCCGAATTTTCAACTCCTTTTTCTGGCCACCAAAGGTTGCCCTTGGCCAAATGGTCACCGAAGAAAAGTTTCTTGAAGTGTATACTTCATTTTTATGGTGGCATTTGGCCATTTAGAACGGTGATACGTGATTTTCGAGAATGGCTGAGTTGGCTTTTCTGTGTCGTAACGTTTGAACATTTCGATAGAATGTTCAAACATAAGATGTTCAATTACATAGCTGTTATGCCTTCCACGTTCGAACGTCTATTTTGTACATTTGAACATTATTTTTTGTAGCATTTACGTTCGGACGTTGAATGTTAACATTTGAACGTACTACTTTTCAATTTATTCGCCGTTTTGCCTTCCACGTTCGAACGTAAATAGTTACATTCGAACGTCAAACACATACTTTCTAACGTGGAATTGGAATATTTGAACTTACCACATTTCAAAATTCTTAGTCCTTATAATTTTAATGTTCGAATGTGTATATTATACGTTCAAACATTAATTGTTATGTTGGAACATTAAACACATATGTGCCAATGTTTTATCTGAATGTTTGAACATATGTTATATTATGTTCAAAAGTTAATGCAGAGCAGTTTAAAATTAATACGAAAGATGCATCAATAGTATTAATAATTTTTTGTCATTTTCTATTTTCAAGATATAACTCATCCTTTGCATACTAAGAAATGAGGGAGGGAATGAGCCACTTAGGACACTGCTTGGATCGGGGTTTGTACTGTTATGGTGGAGCGAGAGGTCCTGATCAATGAGTTTGTCGAGCTCAGAAGGGAGCAAATGAACTTCAAAGATGTCTTCTTCAGTAGAGGCTTGGGAAATATCTGCACATTGAGGGGAAGGTATACCCCTTAATGACTCAAGAGTTCTATATGGTGATGTGCTCCATGTCTCAGGACGTATCCTCTCATACCGTGATTGTACATGGTGTTTCATTTGATATTTCACCATATATCATCGCCGAGCTCCTTGGGATTCGTCTAGTAGTTGAGACATCTACTACAGTTGTCTCTCAGACTGGCGACACAGCCGTGGTTCACACATCTACATCTGCACACGGCACATTCGATGCAAATTTAGGCACTTTTGCATCATCTACTGATCCAGTTGAGCTAATAAATGATGCCAGAGATGCAGACCGGTCAGAGGTCGAAGGTACTGATTGTGAGGCTCAAGATGATGGCCGAGATGAGGATTTCTACATTCTCACCGGGAGAGACTGCACACAGATCGAGAGGAAGAACACATTCAACCAAATACATCTGCTACCTTTCTTCCGTATGTTGCAGCTTATTGTTGTAACAAACCTAGATCCTGTGGCACATAAGACCACATTTAGTAGGATTCAGGTACAGTTTTATACGGGTAGCACATAAGACCCATAGTTCTTTGTCCAAAAATTGAAAGAGCAATGTTTTGTACAAGTCCGAATATACAAGTGTCATACAGACTCTGTAAAAAAAAAAAGTGGATCTGTGCTTTTTGCATGTGGGATCTACTTTTTCTACAATAGATCTGCGCAAGACTTGAATACCTAAAGGTTGTATGTAAGATTCGTTTAGAAAATATATCTGCTCAAGTATTTGCAAGACTCAACTTTCGACCTTAAATTACTTTTTTATTTTTTTGAGAAAAAAAGATTTTTTTAAAATTATCCAAAATTATTTTTAAAGCAATAAAATAACTTTTCCTAAAATTAATTCATAATGATTTTCTCAATCCTTCAATCTCACTTTTTTTTTCTCTTCTTTTTTTAAAAAAGAGAGCTAGGTTTTAATCCTTCAATACATGATTATTTTTCAAAAAAGTGAGTAAATGGAATTCACTTGGAAAAAATTAATTTTTTAATAGTAGATTCTACTATTTTTTCAATTGACTATGCAGTGCTGCACATTCTACAACTATATGTAGCATTATTATTATTTTATTTAATATATATAGTTATATTTGTGGCTAACAACGTGGCATGCATTTTGAACTGTTTCCAACTTTCATTGGTTGTGACGTCCTTTACGCATATATATGCCAATATTTCCCGTATATGGTACGTATTCCATGGATCGATAATGAATGGGTGCCACTGCTACCCGCGACTTCTGTGGCCTTGCGAGGTAACCCAAAAATGATATGCCGTTTTTTATTTCATAGCTTATATTACCTCTTAGGTATCGTGTTTGTAATTACGATTTTTTTTTTCATCATAAGTGAGAATAATCAACAAAATTAAGGTATTGTCTTTTTCATAAAAAAAATCCAAAAATAATGTGATTGTTAATCGAGTCGATTTGAGTTTGTGGGAACTTGATCCAAATTCGTTTTCAGCTCCAACCTAATTTTGGCTCGTCTTCGTATAATAAAATTTGTCAGCCCTACAATTTTCTTTCTTAACAAAAGTAGGACAAATGACAGATCAGATAGTTTTTCTTTTTCTTTTCAGTTTTCACCACTTCTTTCTATCGGGAATAAGAGCTTTTACGCAGTTTACGGTAAAATCGTACTGGATATGATGTCTAGCAGCATCAGACGGCGACAGTACTAGGAGGACAACTTATAAGGTTAATGATGGAGAATTTGGTGAAACCGTGCATTATTTGGAGAGATTGCATAACCATTATCAAGTAATTGGTTTCAAATTTTAATGGTGCATGTTGAGCTCTGTGCAGTACTCCACTTTATATATTATATATATATATATATAAATATATATATTTATCAAACCAAACAAAACCCATACAACGTCAGACGAAACAAATATTTTGAATTACAAGCAGATCATAGCCAATATGGGTTTGAAATTGATGAATATTGCTACCCTATTGGTACTTTTTGTTTTCATATTAACATCGGCTGCCAATGCCAAACCGACTGTCTTTAATGTTGTGAAAAAGTACGAAGGAAAGGTTAATGAAGATATCATCAGTACCTTGGTATGCAGTCAGGGAATCAATGCAAAGCACAGGTAATTAATTATATAATACAAAACTAGTTTCAATTTATTATCTTCATGTTCAAAGTTGAAGAATTAATATTACTGATCATATTGTAAATATTTTTATTGTTTTTCTTGCTTCTAGATTCCCTCGAAGATCATTAAGATCAGCGAGCTGGTTATAATAAGCTTCAAGAACATACGAGCTAGGCACCTCTCAAACTAAGGAGGCTGACGTGAGAATGTGGAGATTAGTGACATAGACCTCGCATACCAGGGAAGCCATGGCAATACAACATCTCAATCTACTTATAATGTTAATCCCACAATTTTGGGCAGACAGAATATTGATCCTCCTGCTTGTACTTTAAAATAAACTTGGTAGCTAATTAAAAGTTATATATATATATATATTACTATTGTAAGTAAAGTGATAAATACAATTACATGCAAATTATGGTTAAATAAAAAGGTAAATGAAGCAAGTCCAAATTTGCCAACTGACTGACTCATAACGTCACATGAACAAATTTATAATGTTAAAACTGCGCGACTACATTAATAATGCATATTTAATTTCGGTCTAGACATGATATTAATTTTCATCATTTTTTTAATCATCATCTCAACATCTAGGAAGGGGATTTATTATTCCCAACGAATTGGAGTTGAGAGGGGAAATTCAGAAGTATGCGTCCGTCCCCGGATATCAACTGTCAAGCGTGGGACGTACGGCCACTAGGCGAGGATAGGTGCCGTTGAATTTGTTTCATCCTTGCACACTTCTTGCCGTCCAAGAGTTTACGCGTCTTCTTCCTATTAGAAGAAATATTTTAGTCGGGGGATACTGACAAGAAATAGAACGTGTTACTGAGAGACTACAAAATGCCAGCTTGTTCATCCATCAATGGAGATCAATTTCACAAAGTTTAGTGCTGGGTTTGAGATAGCTTTTCAATTTATAATATTTGGTTTTGAAAACGTTGTAGTCATCTTTTATTAATTCTTGTACCAAAAGAAGCCTGATCTTATGTGATATTCATCGGTCAACACAACTTCTAAACGTACGGTCCCCAAAGAGAGTCGTAGTGCTCTCCCTGTTCTTCATGTTCGTCAAGGATTCTTGCCCCAAAACACAGAAACTTCGAAGATCAACTCCCCTGATCAATGGCTGTGAGTGCTCGCGCGATCTTCTTTGCGTCGGTGTTGTTGTTATGCATATTCTTCTTCTTATCATTAACATGAAATTTTGTTGCAGATTTTCGGTTCAAGTAATGATCTTCTAGTTGGAATATTTCCTTCTGTTATATTTTCATTCATGTGGTGCAGAACTAAATTATCTTGTCAAGAAACATCCTTAAAAAGAATTAAAACTTGCATGTCTACAGCAGCACTCACACGTTCCGAAGTTTGGCAACTGGGAAAATGACAATATCCCTTACACCGCCTACTTCGAGAAGGCAAGAAAAGAGAAAGGTGGGGTGATGATAAACCCAAATGATCCGGAGGAGAATCCTGAGGCATTCATGTACATGGGAAGAGGGGGCTTGGAAATGACTGCTGATTACCGTGCAGTCCATCTTCCTAATCATCTCCATGTCGACTCCAGCACCAAGTCAGTTTCTCCGGAGGAAAAACAACACATTGATCAGGGCCGGCATACAACCCATCGTTCTCATCGTAGGAACCCTTCTGATCATTTACAGAAAAATGGGAACCCTAGGATCATCGAATTTGAGTCTGGCAGCAGCTATAGATCAAGCAAATCTGATCAGCAGCCTAGTCACCGACGGAAGAGGTCTGAAAACAAGAAGACTCCGGCAGCTGATGGCCGGGTTGATAGCTTCTCCTCGACTGTCGCCGGTCATGGCAGACAGAGACTCGGAAGTTATTCCTCTGATGAAATTGTAAATGATGTGCAGGTAACTATACATTTACAACTCTTTTATAAATCTAAATTATTTAGATTATTATACAAACATAAAATCTATTTCGTGTATATATCTCTCCTGTTTTAATCTTAATTGGTTATAAAATTATTGATTTTGTGTAAATTCTATGGGGATGAATAGCATCGAAGAGGTGCATCATCGATACCTAAGTTTGGGGCTTGGAATGAAGCAGATCACCCTAAATCAGGAGAAGGATTCACTGTCATATTCAACAGATTAAAAGAGAAAAAACAGACCGAAACCTCACATTTCCCAGTTGTACAACATGAACAACAACAACCGAGTTATCATTCAAATACTGAAAGACACGAACGATCTTCCCCTAGATCAAAGGTATAAATTGCCAGAGAAGTTTTGTCCTTAATTTCATGCAAATCTCATCATTCAAGGAATTTTGATGCTTTTGTAGATCAATCTTGCTGCATACCATTAACTGTTTTCTTGACAATGAATATAGAGCATAATATATGCAGTTGATATATATATATAGTTTCACATTCTTATAAATTTCTTTGAGACTAATTTGGAGATTTTTCTTCATTACTGATCATCACAATCTGCAGATATGTTGCTGTCTGTTTTCAAGTAGAAGCGACTGATTTACATGGCTTTGCTTCTGCATGTTATTCACCTGCTCCTCTAAAAAGTGAACAGCTAGGGACTCATGTTCGTTGGTGGCGGTGCTGCCATGTTTCTCAGCGTATTGACCGAGGATTATACCCGTAAAAACTAGTTAATCTAGTACAACTTGTGTATTTTCCTTTTCTTGTTACTTCCTCTTAATGTTTTAAAATGAATGGCAGTTTAATAAAATATTTTATAAAAGTAACATCACTTTAATTTATAAAAATATTCTCAATTTAAAACATGTGTTGTGAAATATGTCGTGAAATATGTTGTGTAGCTCTTAATGATATATATTGCACCAACTAATGTATTTGTCACAACAATATCAAGCTGGCTACAAAACCATTGGCACGTAGATTGTATTTGTTTTGCAGCTTAGTACTTGACAACAAGTACAAAAAAACCATAAAAGCTGGGGCTCAAGTTTCAGATCATCATAAAACTCCTCATTGCTATTTATTTGTTTTTCTAATAGAGTTAGGCCGGTTTAGATACAAAAGTCCTCCAATTAATCTAATTTAATTATTACAATTTTTTTAAATTTTTATATAAAATATAATAAACAATTCAATTTTTTTAAATTTTAAAATAATAATAATGTTAAAAAATAATATTTAAAAAGATTTTATTCAACTTTAAACTTTTATTTTAACTTATCTCAACTCATTATCCTAACCTACTATCCTTAATATTATCGAACGGACCCCTCGTACCTATTTTTTTAAGATGGGCATGGCGCTAAAATTTGAAGTTCTAAAACCAACAGAAGAAAAATATGATGGGCTGATCCACGTACGATAAAAATGTAATGATCTACTGTGACCTTCGATAAGATGGGTAAATGGCCTGGAGTGAGTCCATTTACCTATTTATTTGGAAAACAAAAATAAAAGCATGTTTGTATAGAAACTCAAGGAAGGAAGGAATCTATAATATGATAATATAATAGTAAAATAATTTATGAATAATAAATAAATAATAATAAATAATTTAAAAATAATAATAAAATAGTTAGAATATCTTGAAATAATAATACCCTTATATCTCTTTTATTATTATTTTACTATCTAGTTTTTTTTTCTTTTTATTATTTGAATCTAGATTAAAATTCTTAAAATATCATCTTTTTATATAATCTAAAAGAAAATAAATTCAATCAACTAATGTAATTTAATTAAAAATAAATTTAATTTTATAAAAATTGACTCACGGAAGAGAAGAAGGTCAATTTTTATAAAATTGAATTTATTTTTAATTAAATTATATAATTACGTTAGTTGATTAAATTTATTTTCTTTTAAATTATATAAAAAGTCATGTTTTAAAATTTTTAATCTCGATTCAAGAGTTTAAGAAAAAAAAATAATTAGATAATAAAATAATAATAAAAAAATATATAAGAATATCATTGTTCTTTTAGAGCACCACTACTCTGCCCCGATAGCCATACACATCAATCGGATTGGGTCCTCAGTACTAGTCATGACCATACCGATTGCGCTACAAAGGACTCCATGTCTACACGGTACACACGTATTTGAATAAAAAATTTGAAATAATTTAAAAAAATAAATTGAAAACAAAATTTTAAAAAAATATAAAATACAGAATAAGGTAAAAATTGTATAGCAAAACTCTTCTACCGAGAGCCGAAAGCAAAATAACTGTTACAGAAAGAAACCGGAACCTGTTTTCACTCAATCCCTCACTCCCTCCCGAGCAAGTGTTATTGCTTTGCTTGGTTCTCGAAAATGGAGATTGGATCGGTTACCTTCGGTTCTTGCTCCAAAGAGCACCGGAAGATCTATCAGGACTCAACTTTGTTGATTTAGGATACGTTTGGATCTCAAACTCATCCCAACTCATCTCAACTCATCTTAATTTATCATTATATTTTTTTTCAAATTTCAATACAAAATATAATAAACAATTCAACTTTTTCAAATTTTAAAATAACTTTAATATTAAAAAATAATATTCTAACAATATTTTATTATCTCAACTCAATTCATTTCAACGTCCAAACCTACTTTTAAAAGTAAAATATTATTAAAATATATTTTTTAATATTATTTTTATATTAAAATTTAAAAATATTAAATTATTTATTTTATTTTATATTAAGATTTAAAAAATTTGTAATAATAAGATGAAATAGAGGGAGATGTTTTTTTAAAAATAAACGAAAAAGTTGTTGGCCATGTCGAGTCTCGACGCTATATCGACCGGAACTCAAGCAGGTCTCCAATTTTTCTCTGTTTTTTCTCTCTCATCCCCTTTCATGCACTTTTTCTATATCCAGGTTTGTGCATTTAATTTGATTCATATTTCAGGTATTTTTTACAGTATAGAAGGTCGGATTAACTGTTACCATTTGTGTATTCAAAATTTTAGTGCAATTAATAAGTGACAGATTTATCCGGACACTCTGCGTGGTGGAGTTTAGATTCTGTACACTGTGATTCAGTTGATCGAGTATTGTATGTTCTATTATAAAATGTTTCATCGTTGATTTTTCGTCTCTTCTGTTTCCTTTTTATTTCACGTATAAATGCTTTTTCAAGGATTTTCGTGAATCTATTTCAATTGAAAAGACTTCTTCGGATGAAGAATGGCTCTTTCTAGATGGCTAGATCGATATTCCTATTTATTTTTAAGGGTTTTTGTTTTTTTTTAGGTGCAGTTGGAATAGTGGGTTGAGATGAAAGTTGAATAAAAAATTATTAGAATATTATTTTTTAATATTATTATTATTTTAAAATTTGAAAAAGTTAAATTGTTTATTATATTTTGTGTGGAAATTTAAAAAAGTTGTAATGATAAGATAAAATAAAACACTCTTACTATCCAAATATTGTTTCAGTCCTCTCTGTTATAGTTGATAGGAATTTTATTTTGCTTGTGTGTTTTTTTTAATTATTTTAATAAGAAATTTATTTATTATTTTTTAATTTTTTACATCTGTTCTGTTACTCCCCCAACTGATTTGTGGAATTTGCATTGAATATTCTCAAGAGTTCAAAACTCACGTTTTTTTATTCTTTGTTTACAAGATTTGGGCGCTTGCAGATTCAAAACGACAAGGATTTTTAGCTTTTACTGAGTTCATCACTGCAATGCAGGTTGTATATTGTACATTTTCTTTCTTCTTTCATAATAAGCCTTTTCTTATATCTAATTGGCGTAATGTACAGCTGGTTTCCTTAGCACAAGCGGGATATGAATTGACCCCAGATATCATAAAAAAAGCAGGCAAGTAGAATAATATGTTTTGTACTAGCTTTTCTCTTTCTCATACGTTTGGCAGTGAGCAAAATGCTTAAGAGCATATGGACAAGGCTTTTCCCCTATTACTCTAACAAATCCGTTATCATCTCTTATTTAAATTGGGTTTATTCCTGGCGTGTATGTTAGTTGATGAAAAATTGGTGCATTTGGACCAGATGAGCTGTGTAGCATAAACTCACATTATAATTTATCTTTGGGAACATTATACTCTACCCCCTTAACTGCTACTTTTGCAACCACCAAACTGCTAAAGTTGTTATTTTACCTCCAAAGTACCACTTCTTTTACAATTTGTCCACTCCTTTAGGATCTAAGTGTAAAGTCCTGTTACGTCATCTATTTATTTTTCGTCTATTTTAGTGTTTAGATCTTCAGTGGTAACTTATATTTTAAGTTGGGGAGTCCAGTAACAATTTTGGTAGCTTGGTGGGCATGTTGTAAAAGTAGTGGTAGTTTGGAGGATGAAGTGTCCTAATATCTTACATTAGACTTCCAAGCATTATATTTTTTATTCTGTTTCTTTCTTGTTTGCCTTGTTGTTTGCTATTTTTACCATTTCTATCTGAATTTAGCTATACCTGTCTTGTCTACATTATAACTGATATGATGTATCACAATACACAACATTTGGTGTTATTCTTCCATGACATGACCGTTGAACTTTAGTTGCTGCAGGCCAGAGTCTGATTAGAATGTGTTATTGTGCATCACTCCCTTCATAATTGGTCAAAGTCAACTTAGATATGAAAAGATGAGGTGAAGTTTAGATTGCTCATGCAAATAGATTTCAAGATACAACGTTTTAAACCCTCCTTTTAACATGGGATAGGAGAAATGGCTGCATTAAAAGTTTGAAGAAATTGATCTTATACATCACAGCTAGACATAGATGGCAAGTTTAGATAAGCTAAAAGAAAACTGTGAGGCATTTTTTCATTAAATTGATACAGTAACAATATTTTCATTTGCTGTGAAAAGGAGAACACATAGCAGAATCTCATTCCCAAGTGGGATACCCTCTATCTCTTATTTTATTTATTTATTAGTTTCACATTTCTCATCAAAGAAATATGGAAATTCCCATTTATTCAACTAGTCCCGATTGATAGGAGAAAGACATATGTAGATTAGTACAATTATTGGTAGAATCATATTCAGGATTCCAAGAGATTCCGTATGGAGTCTGGCTTTTTCGATTAGTCCGATCTGTGTAATAGGGTACTATACTTTTCCAGGAGTCTATACACAAATGAAAGAAAGCTTAGAATACATCCCTGTCCAGCATTTTTTAATTATAGCTTTAAGAATTCACATGTCATGTGTCAGTAACATGTTGCTGCGAAAGCATCAAGGACTTAAGTCTCTAAGCTTGGTCCTAGGGTTGTTCCTTATGTGCCCTGCTTGCATACTATGCTTTAAATGCTATATAAACATAGTTTTATTTTGTATTCTAGTTGTTCAAATTAAGTCGATGCATTTCATTCCGATTATTTCAGCTGACATTGAGAACATTAAACCTCCATTGATGGAAGGTTTGGATGGTTTAGTAGCTGTAAGTAGTCTTCCTTTTCTTCATTCGAACTTCATAGATGAAACTATGAATTCCATTAATTCTTTTCCTTGTTTCTCTATTGTCAGAAGACCAAGGCTTTGATGATAAATGGCACCCAGTCGAAAATGGTCTGTAGCTCTCCTAATCTCTCACTGTTATGAGTGATTAGTATAATTGGTCTTCTATTATGGTAGTTTACCGTGTTATATAGGAAGTGTTCAGCCTCAACCTCCACCATCAATTCAATGGTTTGGTTCAAAACCAGCAAAGAAAGTACGATCTGCCTTCCATCTGCCATCAATAGAAATTCATTCTCTCAATCTTGATTGATATATTCATGCTTTTTGGAATCATTTATTAATGTGTCAGAAACCAGATTCTGGGTACATTTTTTTTTATGTATTCTGGACATTACGGGTTCAATCCCCAATTAAAATTGTCAAGCTCAATTTCTCAATTGATGACTTTTTTATTGAATTGGTTTACCTTTATTGGTGTTCTCCCTTTGAAGACTATATATATATATATATATATATCTATATATAATATATAATATATATACATTTCTGTCAGTGAGTCAAGAGCGCGTCAAGATCAGTATTAATCGAGCATCTGAAAGCGATTAGAGATTATAGTCGCCATCCTCCATTGCTCTGGCTTCAAAACCGTATACTTTATGAAAGCCGCCTACTTATTCTGTTTAATGCCCTGGAACCTTTGAGTGGCATGGCCAAACATCATCCCAGAAGCGAATCCACTTACCATTACCCAACCAAAGTCTAGCCCAAGTTCTGCCTGAAAGTCTCTCTGTACCAAATAATACCTTTCTAGATGCAGAATATTTTAGATGGGTCAATCTATTTTTGCCATTGGAGAGGTACTTAGCAGCCAAATATGAGCACCATGGCTTTTTCTTTTCCTTTAGAAATCTCCATAGCCACTTCATAAGAAGGGCTGGCTTCGAACAAGCATGAGCAACTAATTTTTCTGGTAAAAAGTCTGGGACTTCTACTTTAATGATGGATGCAATATTTGTTTACTATGAGTTTGATTAATGGGGTGCATTTACATTCCCCTGTTGTGTATGACTGCCTTTTTTGTTAATGTGTGCTCAAGCAAGTATGAAATTAGTGATAGACTTGCAATGTACACGGACTGGGTCTGAACAGAATGTGATCAAACATATTCTAGAGGCACCTCTCATACTTTACCATCTTGTATTGATGAGGACGGTTGTTTTCTGGTGCAAACATCAGTATGCAATACTTTATCCTTTAAGTATTGACGAGTTTACCACTTAATGGATGCTTCTTCACTGTTGTTGCCTTTAGGCTGATTAATTTGTAGGAATATGAATGATCCATAATTCTGATGATTGAGTTTCTTTTATTCCTAATATTTTCAGATTCTCTCAAAACATTAGGTTTTATTTTACGTTGAACTTTTTTTCTGTCTGGCAATATATTATTGGTCGATACAAGGTATATTTTTTTTAAGGCTATATGTCTTCCTTTTCATTTGTTTCCTGATGTGTTCCCTTCCTCATCTGCTCTTGCTCAGCTTCCTCCCAATGCAGTTATATCAATTATTGATGGCCTGAAGAGGTTGTACATTGAAAAGCTAAAGCCATTGGAAGTTACATATCGTTTTAAAGATTTTGGATTTCCCTTGATGGTGAGTAGACTCAAAAGCTTCTTTTTTTCTATTTATTCGACAATAAATCTTATGAAAATGTATTAAACGATAGATATTTATATATGATTGGTTCAGTATCTTTATCTTTTAGTCTACAGGTTGTCGTTTGGGAATTGGAGAGATTATGCTCTTCCTAGATTATTGTTTACTCTAGGTTTGAAAACTAACTTTGAGAATTGATTTTTTAGTTTGTAATTTTGCAGACTACCAGTGATTTTGATGCTAAACCCATGGTCATGCTTTTGGGTCAGTATTCAACAGGAAAGGCAACATTTATAAAACATTTGCTTAGATGCAACTACCCAGGTTTGTTCATTTATCGCTGTTTGTTGCTTCTAATCTAATAATATTATTAGATCAAATTGACAACTGCCCTTGATGTATTCCACTCTTCTCTTTTAACAGGAGGTCACATTGGACCAGAGCCTACAACTGACAGACTTGTTGTTGTTATGGTATAATAAATCATTCATGTTTCCATGCCATTTATGAAGACTCGTTAAGTTTATATGGGCTATAGCATGTTTGAAAGTGCTTTGTTCATGATAGGAACTGCCAGTGTAGCTTTCATCAAAGTTTGTGTTTGTTGCTTTCTATAGTTGTTAACATGTATATTTTGGATGTTAGTTCAATCACTTCTCATTTCAGCAATATCTTAAGCTGTTTGAGATTTTCAAATTCCAAGTCATGGTGGACAAGGAGTATCTCTCTCTCTCTCTCTCTCTCTCTCTCTCTCTCTCTCTCTCTCTCATTTCATTGAGACACTAAATGCAGATCTGATAAGTTGTATGCTTTCATAGTCTCGTGTTTCCAGACATTTTTTTCTTGCATATGTTAGAAGTATGATTTTTCCATCCACATTTTCTATGAGATTGTGTGTGATAAATGGCTTTAGCCTTGGGTATAGATTTTTAAAGTGATTGGGAGCTTTTTTGCAAATATGCACTTTAAAAGTTACAAAAGCTTTTACACAAGTAGATTGTGGGGATATGTTATGGAGTCTTACACCACAAGTTATGCGTTATTGGAAATTATCATCATCGTTTCATATTTATTTCTATGATGAAAGTTTAGCTTATGTGTCACTGGATGTTAGTAGCAAATATTTCATTGTGTTCTTGAACTCAGTCTGACCTGATGAAAGGAGTATTCCTGGGAACACCATAGCTGTTCACGCAGAGATGCCATTTAGTGGGTTGACGACTTTTGGTGGAGCATTCTTATCAAAATTTGAGTGTTCTCAATGCCTCATCCTGTAAGAGTTAACACCTGCAACAAGCTTATCACGTGGTCTTTACATAACTGTTAGCTAACTAATGTATTTAAATATTCATTGTCAAGATTATTATTATCACTTGAAAGAGCTAATCTTTCTCCCTTGTGCTTGTAGCTGTTAGATCAAATTACATTTGTGGACACTCCTGGGGTTCTATCTGGAGAAAAGCAACGAACACAGAGGAGTTATGATTTCACTGGTGTAATATCATGGTTTGCAGCAAAATGTGATCTCATTCTATTCTGTTTGATCCCCATAAACTTGATATCAGTGATGAATTCAAGCGTGTCATTTCATCTCTACATGGTCATGATGACAAAATACGTGTTGTTCTAAATAAAGCAGACCAAGTTGATACGCAACAAGTGAGTTTTCTAGCTAGCCTTTTAATTTTATCATTTCTCTGCACATACCTTTAGTTTTTAGTCGGCATCATTTCAAAAATATATTCTGACCTGCGTATATGTTGATGTCATATTATTTAGCTGATGAGAGTTTATGGAGCCTTGATGTGGTCACTTGGGAAAGTTTTGAATACTCCAGAGGTTGTGCGTGTTTATATTGGGTAGGTTATTCCTCTTTTCTTGGTAATTTCTTTTCAAACAAAGAGACCTGTCTTAATTTTTTAAGAGTGGCATATTTTCTTTTGGCATACCCATGCAACTTAATAATTCCATGTACTTGAAAAACAGATCTAAATATTTGTATCTTGTTGACCCTATCAATTTTTAGGCATGATGTAACTGGCCAGTGGATTTATTTTGTTCACTTTTTTGGTGATTGTTGGAACGATTGCTTTCATGGTCAAGCACCTATATGCAAGAAATTGCATAAAGAAATGCAGAAATTTTGTATCCATGGTTTGGATGAACTTGTTTGACTAAATCTGAATTCAAGTTTTTAAAGGAAAATATCACCCAATATTCTACTGAAATGGTAAATGTTGCCTTCAATGTACTGATGCTAATGCAAAGACAGGCTTTTGCTCATCTTGATCCTAAAAAGTTGTAAACTTTTGTTACGGTGTCATACTTTTAGACATTCCACTTCTGGCCATCTCTGATATTCTGACCTTGATTTCATTTTTTCTTTCTTTCTTGCGGCTCATTCAACGACAAGCCTGTTAATGAGGTAGATATGGGTCCAATAGGCCAGGATCTTTTCAAGAAAGAACAAGATGATCTCCTTGCAGATTTGAATGATATCCCAAAGAAGGCTTGCGATCATCGAGTATGCTCACCATAATCCTTTTTTGCTTTAATCATTTGGTTGTGCACATGTATGCATGTATTGGTCTATATATTTTCAGATTTTACATGCTAGCTATCTAGTCTACTTGCGCATATTGCAGATAAATGAATTTGTAAAACGAGCCAGGGCTGCCAAGATTCACGCCTATATAACTAGTCACCTTAAGAAGGCGATGCCTGCCATGATGGGCAAGGCTAAGACCCAAGAACGACTTATATATAATCTGGAAGATGAATTTGGAAAGGTTTGTGTCCGAGTCTCTAGATCTGTCTCTGTTTCTCTCTCACTCTCTCATATTGTGCATGCAAATTTATGAGGATTCTCCAAAAAGGGGTCCAGAGGGAGTTTCATCTTCCCGTAGGTGACTTCCCAAATGTGGACTTCTTCAGGGAGGTCTTGAATGGTTACAACATCGACAAATTCGAGAAATTGAAGCCTAAAATGATCCAAGCAGTAGATGGTATGCTTGGATATGACATCCCGGAGCTCTTGAAGAGTTTCAGAAATCCTTATGACTAAAACTGGTGCTATTTACATGACACTATATAAGGCTTGGGCGATGATGATATGGTTGTTGTTGCATCCAATGCTGTAAGTTTTTAAAGATCAGAGGCTCTATTTTTGGTGCTCCGGCTTGTATATGTTACAACTACATATGAAACTTGCATAGTTACAAGAAATATTAAGTATACAAAACATTTATAAAATAAATGTTACAAATTAATATGATTAGATGATTAGACATGATATGTGAGATTATAAAATTTATGTTTTTAACGTTAATTCGTAAATTAATTTTTGTAATTTTGACTGAATTTCTGAAAAATAAATATATAATTAAAAAAAAAAAAAGTAAGGACCAACTCTTGGGTGGGGTCATTCATGGGCAATGGGGATGTTCCACCCCTTTTCTCATCCTAAATACTTTTTACAATTCAAAAAATATAATCAAATATATAAATCTCATTATAAATAATATTGAAGTTTACCTGAACGACATATAATACCGAAACATTCATTTACTACATTATATTTTCAAATTATTAAAAAAAACATTTATATAAAAAATTATACAAGATATTATTATCCTTTTAGATAATATAAATATAAATTTTTTATTATTATATTTTAAATTGACTAGAGTTGTGTAAGATTTGAAATTAATAAAAAAAATTAATATTATTTTAAAAATGAGACTTTTATACAATGAGACTATAATATATTAATCAGTTATAAAATTAGATTGTCTTAGGAATATTTCTTTTTTTTTTAATAAGATTCGGAAATACATAATACACAAGCCCAATCAAGTCGTCGTGACTAGCACAGGCAATCCCGAGGCGAAGCTTACCATAAAGATCCGACGGCACGAGAACTCGGACCGACCTCCTGTTGCCTTCGCCACGAGCCCGCTCAGACTCAGATATCCACCAAGTAGCTGGGTCAAATGGCCAAGACGCTGAATCATGCCAAGAGATTTGAAGGAAAGGTGGCGATCGTCACGGCTTCTACACAGGGCATTGGCTTTGGCATAGCCGAGCGGCTCGGCTTGGAAGGTGCCTCCGTCGTCGTTTCTTCTCGCAAACAGGTTCGTGGGTCCATCGATTTCGAGAATTTGGTTTCGTATTTTGGAATTTTCACACTTTATTTCATCTGGGATCTCTCGATTCCAGCCAAGTTTGGGATTCTTTTTCTACTACATGCCACCCTTGTGTTTTTTTCCAATTTCCTAAATTTTTAGCTTTTCGGGCTCGTGTGCGAGTGTTTCCGATCGTAGCTGAGGCTCGTGTGGTTCTTAATATGTATTTATTTCGTTAAGTTGTGAGATTTTTACAGAAAAATGTAGATGAAGCGGTTGAAAAACTTAAAGCTCAAGGAATCGATGCGTTTGGTGTCGTTTGTCACGTGTCAAATGCACAACAAAGGAAGAACCTCATAGACAAGACTGTTCAGGTGAGATATGTAGTTTGAATGTTGATTTTTGTACAAATTACCTGGAACAGGAAATATATCTAGGAGCTTTAGAAGGTGTTTAGATTTAATTTTTGTTTTCTAAGCAAGTGTTAGTTTAGATTTGCTAGAGAAAGGAAGGAGAAAGCGTAAATTGATATTTTTCATATGGTTTCTGCTTTGAAGGCCAGACAGCTTCAACGGTTGGACTTGGTCAATTTTCTCAGTCCCTTTTGTTTCTCGATTGACAAGTGATGTAGTAACTATTTCTTACTTAAACGTAGTGATTTATTATAACCGATTTGTGAAAGCTTTAATCTAATTTCTCACTGGAGAGGATAATTGCCTTTTCAAGTTAAAGGCTTTTCCCATAATGATGATGGCAATCAGCCTTACCTTGACATACATCTTTAATTGTAGTCTGTCCCTTTTTATTCAGTCTGTATGATTTTTATGTGTCTACTTATCTTTGGATGGCATCGATTCAAGTTTATGAATGAACCATCTGTCTTTACTCGTGCAGAAATATGGAAAAATAGATGTTGTCGTATCCAATGCTGCTGCTAATCCATCTATTGATCCCATTTTGCAAACTCAAGAATCTGTACTGGACAAGCTATGGGATATAAATGTCAAATCCTCCATACTTATTTTAAAGGTAGTTTCTTCTAGGGAAGGTTTTTCATTTTAAGAAAAACGAATGGCAGAATTAATGCTATTGTGGGTCAATGAAGGTACATCTATAATGGATTGTGTAATATGCTTACCATCACAATATCTTCCTATTATTTGTTCTTATGGATACTCTGTTGGTGCCTCGATCGCCTTTCGAACCTTTTTCATGGACTGTTATCACACTTGGTGAATCTGGTGTCTTCATTTGCTGACAAATTTGTAAGGTTTTGAAACTCACTTCATTAATCTTACAGGATGCAGCTCCTCACATGCAGAAGGGTTCTTCAGTGGTTATTATTTCTTCTATTACCGCCTTCCAACCACCAACTTCCATGGCTATGTATGGGGTTACTAAAACAGCACTTCTTGGGCTTACCAAGGTCTGACTTAGTTCTCGTATCCATGTTTTGTACTAGGTTTTTAGTAAAGAACTTCACAAATCATGAATATCTTCTTTCTTATTCTTTTTTTTTATCTTCATTTAGGCGCTTGCGGCGGAGATGGCCCCAGATACTCGTGTAAATTGTATTGCTCCTGGTTTTGTACCAACCAACTTTGCTGCATCCCTTTTGGAAAACGAAGTTGTAAGAGTATATCCATTCTTGTTGCATGTCTGCACCTTGCCTACCTCAAAAGATCTTGAGCATTGACTCTTTAATTAATAAATTTTGGTTTTAATATATTGCAGAGGAAGGAGATCGAGGCAAAGACTCTACTTAACAGGCTTGGTACCACTCAAGACATGGCTACTGCTGCTGCCTTTTTGCTGTCTGATGATGCTTCTTATATAACAGGAGAAACTCTGGTGGTCGGGGGAGGGATGCCCTCTAGACTGTAGTTCCCTTTATATCTCTGCATCATCTTCTACCAACCTCATAATAACCCATTGGTTTAATTACTTTACTCGATTTCAATGGGATAATTAGAAGGCAAGAACTTTTTATTCTCAGGTTCTATAAATATATATATATTTATATATATTTGTTGTGTTTTTCCTATCTGAAGTGTCTGATTCATGCGCTGTAGATAGAAAACATGCATATTCGTGTAAAATGGGCAAATCAAATGGGAGAAAGGAATACAAGTTAAAGAGACAAATGAATTAGAATGAAGAGCCTTACTGTATATGCAATGAATAGAAGAATATTGAGGTTTCACACTGTTTTAAATTAAAACAAACTTAAAATCAGATACTGAAACATTCATGCTGGTAATTTTAATTTCCGTGGCAGAATTGGGTGCAGCAATCATTTAAACCCACTCATGATGATGACTCAAGGCAACTCTTAACAACTTATGCACACAACAAAAGTAGCTAAAATCAAATGTGCAGCTTCCAGCTTTTTCCCCATTGTCTCCGTGGCATCCTTGCGGGATCTAAATTCCAACTTCAGACTTCAGCTTTTTCCTCTGCATCTTCGATGGCAACTTCCTTACACTTGATTTGAACAGGAAAGAATAGAATGATCAGGCGTTGTGGCACGCTTCAATCAGTTCTGCCCTTCCAATATTCTTCTTACTTTTAACATCATCAAAACATAAAAAGAAATCCAAGATTTTTTACACGGGAACCACGTCAGCATTTTGATTGTCGTCGCACGTCAAAATCAGTCCTTCAACATATGTTGGAAGGAGGCAACGGATCCACTGACAGCCTGTTGAGACAGGCTCTGTGGGTGGAACAATCATAAGCACATTTTCATGGCGTCGGACAACCCCCACCACACTCACAGTGCTCCCTTCTTTTATATACCTAAAATACAGCGAACATCCACCATGAAGCATTCAATTATGATATATACATATGTATATATATATATTAAAAAACCTGCAAATATGGCATGAGAATGATAAATATGGCATTAATAATTGACTCAAAAATGGAAAAATTAGAGGCGTACCCTTCTTTGAGGCGCATTATACGATCATCAGTAGAGAGGCTGCGGTCGGCTAGCCATTGTAAAAAGCTTGGAGATTTGTCTCTGTTTGCCTTTGTTACATCGACTACAGTAGCTGGTTTGACAAATGGAACAACCTTAGCCCCATAACCTGCTTTAACTAGTGCTCTTAACCCAGATTGGAAGTCTGATATGTAAAAATCAGCAACATATTTCTGTTCATCAAATGTAAACTAAATAATCAGTTACCAACTTCGATCTACAGACCACTAGATCAATAGAAGTGATTCAAGAAACTTTACCTCTGAATGTCTAGATCCCCATGAAAAACAACGATGTTTAGGATTTGCAGATTTTCCACCCAATCCTTTATACTCATACAATTCTGTAGAAACATATACACACCTTGATACCCTCTGGTATGATGACTCCAAAGGAATACTGCCACAGGTTACAACCTACATGAAGAGATAAAATACAATACATTACTTCTCATGAAAATACTAAAGTCCATAAAAATGAAACTGAAAAGCGGTAAAACTTATGAACGCTATCAATCGGGATTTGCCAATTCCGGTGATCCTCCACATTAAAAGCCAAGAGGTTACCCCTGCATATGCATTAGAAAAAAAAAAAAAAAAAAAAATGCGTAGTCCTACAGAGAACCAGAGTTTACAAGGAATCCCGATGTTCAACGTTGCCTTCTTCTTCAACCCAACAAAATTAAAAACATTGCATCAGCTAGTCAACGTTAAGAACTAAAGGCCCCCATCTTCAAATGAACATGATTTCACTCTTATAGATCGCATTGAAAGGCCCATCTTGTAATTACTCAAAAGGGTGCCTTTTAAGAAATCATCAAAGTCTAGTTGCCTTTTTAGGCATGCAAGTAGTTTACAATTACATGCACTGGAGGAGTAAAATATTAGGGTCGAATGAAAGGTTATCATCCCATTACCAAATCCGGGTTTAAGGTCACTTCTAGAATTCCATTTCCTTTTAACCCCAAAAGAAGCAAAATATGGTTCCTTGCAAATTCTAACATGCAGATGCAACCTGGAAATTATCCTTCTTTGACAGCTTTGCTCGGTGAGCTCTATCGGTCCCAAGGACCCGAAACCTTCAATGAGGTTCTAGCTGGCGAAGCAATTTCGCACCTTGCAAGGTGCGAGTAAATCATTCAAATCAAAATAAATACGTGTTCTATATGCCATATCTACAGCCTCATTCACCTTTCTAATAAACCTTAATATTATTATTCATGTACATGGAGAATCCAGATTAAAAAATAAATAAATAAAATTACTTCAATAAATATTAAAATGATGATTGATACCATACTCGTATGACGTATCCATTTATGGTGTTTTTGAAAGTTTTTATAATAATTTAAAAAAAAAAAAAAAAACGATACACTTTCAAAGGCTAATCTTCGTTTTCATTGACAAAAACTATCACTTTAAGAACACGAATACCTACTATTTATTATAGATTCCCGTCCCATTCAAATCCATTAATAAGATACGATTATATGGTAAGTTATAAAGGAAAGGGAAAGGTAAGAGCCAGAGGTATAGCGAGGAAATTACCCCGGTAACCTTGACGTACTGTCCATGAACAGCACCTCGGAGCTCAGCCTCAGGGTACCTCCTCACAAACCCGAGCAACCCTCTCTGCCTCCAAGTAATGTTCCAAGTGACTACCACGACCACCGCAGGCAGCACCACGCCACCTACTGCCACCAGCACCACCGCCTTCTTCACCGCCGCCATCAAAAACGCCCCCACCAGCAACCCCATCGCCACCACTACCACCACCACCCACACAGCCGCCTTAGGCACCGCTATAGAACCCGCTCCACTTAACTTCTCTGCCGACAAGCTCGTCACTGCTGGACCGTACACCGCCTTCCCGGCAGACTCCAAGTGAGTCGAAGAACCCCTAACCGTGGAGGATCCTTGGAGCGGACCGGACCCTATGGGACCCGAGGTGATGAGCCCGGTGGGCTGGAGCGGTATCGGGCCCGAGGATTTCTTCGGGATCGCGCCAGAGTTGGAGCCGGATCGGACCGATCCGCTGTTGTGTTGGGAGGAGGAGGAGGAGAGACGGGATAATTTGGGGGGAGGTGGGGGGGCATTGGATGTGGGATCGAGGACATGGATGTCAAACATTTTGCCGAGCTCACCGGACTTCTTAACGTCGCCGCCGGTATAAGGAATGGCGCGCGAAGCGATTGTGGGCTGGCGCTCCTTGACCTGCTCCGGCCTCCCCGACACGTAGAGCCCATTGCTGAGCTGGTGCGACGTTATTCGACCACTCATTTCTCTACACTCAGTTGCTGCGAAGTGTGTTGTGTGCTGTGAGTTGTGAGTGTACGAGGTGAATGGAAGTGACGGTGGGATTGGGAAGTGGGGGAAGTTAAGGGAGTGTACAGTGAAATTGCGGAAAATTGTCCTTTGTTTTCTTATAATGACGCATGTATCCCACATGAGTGAATCGAGTTCTTTATTTACAATTTCTCTTAATTATCTTTTTGTACATAGACACCATTACACTGATGCTGTTTATGGACAAACATGGCACTGCCACGTAGCACACATCAGGTCAGTCAGTTCTCACCGTTGATGGGTAAATGATGAACGGTGAGAATTTGTCACGAGACTTTCTAGTATTTTTAACATTTCTTGTGTTATTTTAGCTTTGAATCATGTGATTTTGTCACGAGAGTTTGTCCTTAAACGTTACTCTTATAATTTCTTTTTTCACATCATTTTTAATTCTTTTAAATATTTTTTAAAAAAAATTTATAATATTATTAAATAATATTTTCTTAATCTCTAAATAAAATAAAAAAACTCAAATCGAACTTTCTACCATTTTTCTATTAAAATGACAGTGCTACGTAGCACGCAACGCACACACCAAGTCAGTCAATTCTCACGATTGACCGGTCAATTGTCAACTGTAAGAATTTGTCACAAGACTTTCATTCAATATTTTCTCTCTTCGTTCTCCCTGTCTCTCTCCTCTCTTCTCCCCCCTCCTCCTGTCCCGTTCAATCGATCACTCTTCTCTGTTCTTTTTCTACAACCTCAGGTCCTCAAGTAATGTCTTTCTTCTTAGCTATCAAAATATTAGAATCCAATATATTTTCCTGCCATTGTACTGGAGACTAGAGTACTACACATTCAACACACAGAAATCAGAAATACTTCCCTGAACCGTAGAAATTCAATCCGAGCAGATTTGAAGGAAACACACCTACTCCTTATACATTTGTTCTATTTGGTGGAGGGCCAAGCTGGATGTGCCCTGGAAAACAATATGCCCGTTTAGTGAAAATGTTCATTTCTCCTTAGCTATCAAAACAAGAGATAGTATTTTACTGAGAGAGACAGAGACGGGGGGCGAGAATCGGAGGAGAGGGAGAGAGGGGGACTTCGACTCAGGCCTTCGAAGGAGTGAGAGTATTTTAGTGAGAGAGAGCGAGAGAGAAGGGAGGAAGAAAGAGAACTCGACAAGGTGGGGTGGGAGGAGGAAGGAGAGAGAGAGAGATGGATTCAGGAAGATGAAGTTAATTGAATCCTCTACATGCAATCCTATTCAATATTTTTGTTTTTAAAATGGGGCAACAAATACCGAATACTTTGATTTATTTGAATTTATAAAATAACTGCATAAATAAAATAATTATATGAAATGTGAAGGGAGAAAATCCAATCAGAATGTCGCCGCCAATCATTTACCCTTGCCTCCGGTAGATCTACAGTCCACATCGATGCTGGGAATGCGGGTCCATTCCATGCCGTTTCCTCCAAATATGAGCGAATTTCCCGTATTGCCCTCGGAATGTCGGTAGACTTAAAAAAATATTTT
This sequence comes from Pterocarya stenoptera, assembly GCA_003123785.1. NCBI lineage: Eukaryota > Viridiplantae > Streptophyta > Magnoliopsida > Fagales > Juglandaceae > Pterocarya > Pterocarya stenoptera. The sequence goes on from QEOT01123742.1 coordinate 74,174, forward strand.
TTGGGAGATTAAAGATCATTATTTAACTGCGCTAAAACAAAATTAGATAACCACTACAATAAATAAATAAATGATATCACGTACAAAGTTATGTTTGCAAATAAACTTATTTTAATTTATTTTAAGTTAATTTTAAATTTATTATTTTTTAATATTAAATTCATCTCAACATATTTTATATATTTAAATATAAATAAGTGGTTATTTATATTTAAATATAATTTATTAAAACTCATAAAATATTAATATTTATAAATCAATTTAAATTATCTCAAGTATTTTAAACCTAATCTAGGCCTACTCGTAGCTCATTCCAATGATTGGCTCATCATGATTCCCACGCTGGACCAAAGACGGATGATAATATCGGTAGCTCATGCCTAACGACACGCGGAATTTGCATCGAATGCGTTAATAATAATATAAAATGTCATAATATTCAAATAATATATTTCACATCACATCTTACAATATATATTATTTTAAAATAATATTATACATCACACGATTATTCTATTTCTATTTTATTATGGAAGATATGATATATTTATTATTATTTGATAACGAAGAATCATTTAATAAATTATCATTAGATTATAATAAATGTATCACATCATATATAATAAAATAAAATAAATTAGTAGTATGGTGTATATAATTTTTCTTTATTTTTATAAGATATTTTATAAAAGAGTAAGGCCAGAATAAGGTTCAAATATACAAATCTTTTATAAAAATGTGGGTTTTGTAAATATTCATATTGGAATCCATTTTTTTATAAAAGATCTCTATGAAATTTATGCATTTATGACTTGTTTATATTATTTCTCTTATAAAAATTGTATTTATTTTAAATATTATTATATAAAGTATTGTGAAAAGTGCCGTATGATTATCATTTTTCATGACATAAAACTCCCTTAAAAAAGGTTCTGCTTAAAAATAGTTATAAATTGTTAGGTAGATTTTCAAGCACTTTTTTTATATTTTAGATTTATAAATGTTGTTTTAACAATTTTTGTTGTTTTCTTGTTAAAGCTAAAGTCGTTAGTTAAAATTCGTCCGTGTCTTGTGAATGTAACGTACATATGGAAGTTATTATAGATCGACCATCATATTTGAATTAAACTTCATTAAATACTTCATTTTGATTGATAATTTCAAAACAATAATTTATTGACTGTTTTATGCCCATTTAAAAATAATTTATCGATTGTTAATTTTAAACGACTGCATCTGTATTGATAACTTAAATTATCCTCTAAATTTGAAAACAATAATTTATTGCCCTATTTATGAAAGAATTTTCACTCATTCAAATTATGAGAAATGAGAAAAATTCATTGAAATTATTAATTCTAAACGACGCAATGTTGATGCCCTATTTATGACTCATGAAACGGCTGTATTTTCACTCATTGAAATTATCAATTCACGAATTTATCTCTGATTCAGGTCGTATATATTCGAATTTACCAATAACCTAAACCAAGTATTTAAGTCCATCAAACATTTTATCTGTTATCAATTTATGCCGATACATTGCACATGCATTCTGTCATTCATTGTATTTACTCTATTAGACATTAATCTCGTCTAATTAACGTTCTATTGACAATTACATATTAAAAAACCAAATACAAATGAATAAAATTTAAAGAATAACCCACACAAACGCATAAAGTACCTTCACAACCGAAGAAATCCCCTCTATTTCTCATTGAGTTTGTATTCATCTTAGTGATGTTGGAAGCTACTAGGGATTTACTCTAATTGAAAGTATTGATCAAGATTAATTAGCATTTTTTAGTTCTTCAAATATACGGTTTATGTTTATCTTCTCTTCTAAATCTCAAAATTAAAATTCTCCTTTATTTTGGTTTCAGATTGTATTGATATTTCTGCTGTTGGAAGGTGTTCAGATTTTGTTGAATTTAAGGTAGTCATCCATATCTTTATTAATCTGTTTTATGTTAACTATTAGAAGAAAAAAAAAATCCTATTTTGCCTTCAAGATGTGCATATTTCACACCAGTTTTCTATCAATAAGTTACTGAAGATTAATAAAGAAATCTAAGTAAACATCTTGTGCATATAACTAACATTTCCTAATTTCGAAAGTATCAAACTAAACTATCCTAAATCTGAAATTTTGAAAAGATGAATCTGAAACCTATAAGTTTTTTTAGTTTAAAATGTCCTAAACTACCCTATGCTTACTATGTTGTGTTATTTATGCTATTGCAAACTTCCTTTTTTAGGTATAGGGAGCTTTTGAGTTGAATGGGTATAAAATTATACACAACTAAACCACAAATGAATAAATTAAGGCATGAAACCACAACAAATAAAAATACAAATGAGTAAAAAAACAATTGACAATTATATATTAAAAAAACAAATAGACATGAATAAAATTTAAAGAATAACAATTATACATAATTAAATCATAAATGAATAAATCAAGGCATGAAACCACAGCAAAACAAAGAAATATAATACTTAATAAAACATATACTTACAAAGTTAAAAGAAAGAAATGCTAAGCTCCGAAGCCCCCACCCAAAACCTGAAAAGAAAGGGCGCTGCTATAGCAACTGCTTGTGTATCCCGCTTTCGGATCCCGCTTGACGTGGATTGCCAGTTTTGCTTTTTATTTTTATTTTTTTGGTTTTTTTATTTTTAACATCATTTCAGAGCTCACCCCTTCCCTCCTTGACAGATCTCGCCCCAATCCATTTCAGAACTCACTTGCCCCTTGCAAAACCCTCGAAACCCTTCCCCCAAACCCCTCCCTGATAGATCCCGTTAGCACCGGTACCATTCCTTCCTCCCTGAACAATTGTTCCTCCACTCTTCCTCACCACCTGAAAAAGAAACACCAAAAAATTCTTGAAGTTGTGCTCTTTTCCGCTGGATGCATCATTATCATACATTCATGCAACAAAGATCACGAGCTGCTAATGGACTTTGGGGACCTCAATACACCTGAGAAATATACAATTGCTGTACCCAACAGTGATGCAGAAGGAGAATAGTGCTAATTACGTTAAGGTCTGGAAGCATGTTAAAGCAAGTCAGTTATTGCTGAGAAAATCCCACTTTTTTTGTTGATATAAAAGTTAATATTTCCAAGTCCATACTCCAGAGCCCTAATCGCATCCAAATCGTGCAGAAAATCGACATAACTGATCGGCCATTATCACCTCCATAAATGACATCGTCTGTGCGAAAGTCCTGAACTTTGCTCTTGATGTTGAACCACTTGTCTTGGCCCATGAAAGCTTTACAAAGTAATACAGAGTCAGGAATCTCTATACCCAGAAAAAGTGGAAAAGCGTACAAATTGAGAGAAGTAACATTTCTTAAACCTTGCTTTTCTTCGAACTCCCATCTCTCATTGTCGCACAAACTTCATACGACAATTTATAGAAGCTAATTTCATTGTCGCACAAACTTCATACAACAATCAAGATTCACAGAAGCTAATTTCAATTCGTTCTTCAATTGTACAAAGAAATTTCACACTGAAAAAATGAACCAAGACTATATAGAAAAATCAAATCTCAGGAAAAAAAAAAAAAAAAACCGAAACGCCTCATAAACTTGTATTCCCCCCCCCCCCCCCCCCCCCCCCCTCCTTTCTCTAGAATGAATTAAAATATAAGAGAAAAAAAAAACTGATTTAATCCCAAAACAACGGGGGAAAACTAATTGAGTTGCAAGAGCATAACCAAACGAATTGGCAGGCAATATATTATGTTTTCTCAGGTAATGGAGAGACAATTGATGGAACAAAGAAAATCACAGTTTCTCAGCATTTTATCTTTTGGGCTTCCAAACGTTTAGATAAATCCAAGAATACTGAGAAGAAGAGTTTTCGTTTCACTTCCTATTTTCAAGATTAAGTTGAGAGAAAATAGAAGAAAAAAAAACACAGGAATTTGAAAGGGAAATGAAGAAAGGGAGAGTGAGATGCCACCTGGGATGCCATTTTTTAATCCATTCCACACACCACTGGGATGCCACATCAAGCGGGATGCCCAAGTGGGATGAACAAGCAGTGGGCCTAGCATTATTCGAAAAGAAAACACACAAAAATAGAAGATGAAGTTACAATTTGATTTTTAAATTACATTTTAATAAACAACTAAATAGAAGAACATGCAAAATAGAAAAGATGAAAAAAGGAACAAAATAGAATTGAAAGTTTTTATCTCGAATTTTATGGGTATAAATTATACACACAGAAATACATGTATGCATATACAGATATGATTTAACACTTATTATTTTGTGTGGGCTACCAGAGAGAAATAATTCTATAATAAACCCATTTCAGAAACATCCATTGTAACCTTGAGCACCATGTGTAAAAAATACGCAATAATTTCCATCATAAATAGTAAGATCTTGAGCAAAGTGAGGTTAAAGGATGAAGCTTCGATTTATTGTCTATTATAATATTAATCTCTATATGACTAATATTAGTCATTTAATTAAATGTCTTCGTCAATTGTTTTGGTAGTTCATAAATTTAAATTAAGATTTATTATACTTATGCATTTGATATTTTTGTATCTAAAAAGGGAAAAAAATACAGATAGTGTATACATCAATAAAAGATATCACTCCAAATACAAATAACTGAAAAATTAAGATGATCGTTGCAGAAAGTCACTTAAGTGAATAAGCCAATGCATAACAGTAAAGTACCAAAACTTGACATTAATTGATCAAGAGGTATAATATTTTTTAGCATATATTACGTTTCCAATTTTTATATTCTTTCAAATTGGAGGCTCTTAAATTCTATCATATTATATAAAAATATTAATGATGTTACATTTATTTATTTATCTTTTTACAACATATTTTGTTTTTAAAAAAAATACAAAAATACAAAAATTATTTAAAAAAATATTATAGTAAAATAATCCCCATAATTTTATATAATACACTATTAATCACAATTCTTTTTATTGTTGGTCCATGGAAATCGAATGCAAGCAGCAATGTTTGGAACTGATATTGACCCATGGGATGACACTTTAAATATTTTACAGTCATATTATATCAGCAATACACATATCAAACCAGAAGATCCAAAGTACAAAATTGGAGAATATCAATATCAATGGACTCTGAACTCAAAAAACAATAATAAAAGATGTTCCTCAAAATGAAGAGCAAATAGAGGCACCAAAATATGAGAACATCCCATTCATAGACTTAAAAGCTTATAACGGGTCGATTGGAGAAATATGTAATTTAATTTTAATTTTATTATAAATTAATTATCAATAAATTAACATTTCATATTTGAATATTTAGATATTTTAGCTGTTATAATCAAAATTAAGCCAATTAAAGAGGTAACGACAGTATTTGGACCAACAACAATCCAAGAGATATATGTTATTGATGAAAGGTAAAAAATTCTTTTAACTTCTCATTTCTTTTAAAATTGAATTCCAATATTAATTCAGGATAATTCTATTAATTCTTTTAATTATTTCAATTTTGTAGCTTGAACTCCATATGTTTGACTATGTGGAGTCGATTTGTCCAAGACAAATGTCAGAAAATATTAGAAATTATTGAAGATAAACCAATAATACTTGGAACAAAAATATCTGTTGGATCAATATGGTATTTATAATAATTAAGCAGCTTAGATATTTTTCCATATTGTATATACTTGCATTAATATTGATCTCAATTTCAACAAAGTATTTTCTCTATTATCACGTCTGTCAAATACTTTTATAATCAATCATCTTTTTCTTGAAGCAGCTACAATAAAGCAATGGTAATTCTAGCAAATTAACAATTACATATTAATGAATTTATATTAGAGTTAATTATGTGATTTATGTAATTTTACCTATATATTTAATTCCTTATATTATTCTTCATTTATGAATTTTAAGAGAGGATAAAAATGATTTGATAATTAACAATATCATTGCAAGTTGCTTGACATACCCATATGCCCCTTTGTCATCTGTTGGTATTCGAGAAATTGGGAAGAATTGCGATATTGTAGAGTTGATGAAGGGTTTGCAACCCATGGCGGTAAATATTATTTTATTAGTAATAAATTAAAATATTTACATAAGCATTTATTCTAAAAATTGATTATGATTTAACGTAGAAAGCAAAATTCTGGATAGAGGTGAAGATAAATGTGATTGACTTGGCCCAAGTATTTTATTATATGTCATGTGTTGGTTGTAATAAAGGAACTTGATATAAATACAATGAGTCTTACAATTTTAATTTATAATTGATATCTAATTTGATTTAGAATTTAACACTATTCAAATTGAAAATAATATATTCAATTCATTTAAAGTGTCAGAACATATGTTGAACTAGAAGATAATACTGGAAAGCTTTTAAAAATTTTATTCAAAAATTGAGTTTGGTTATAATGAGTTAATTAAAAAAGAAATTGGGTTTTTATTAATTATGTAAAGCTATTCAAAATTTATTTTGTAGGAACATCGAACATATATTAAAAGCGCTATGGAGAAATTTTCAAAAAAAAAAAAATGGAAGATTCAAGTTTATGTCGATCCAAAGAAACTGAAGGAGAAAAAATATAGGCATTTGTCCTCTCTATTGAGGCAATGCAAGATGAGAAAAATGCTGAATCGTCATCCTAGAATCAAAATTATCTCAAATAATTTTCATAAAACTGTGGGCGATGTTTATTTATAGGATTAGGTTATAACTTCTATTAATGTTATTCTTTTATAATATATCACGACGTATAATTATTTATAAATTACATAAATATTATATCGTTATTTAATTAACCAAAAACATTACGTCTTTATTAATAAAAAATTAGTTTTTAACAAAAAAAAATTAAATATAAACTAAGCAAACGTGCATTGCACGTTGCTTTCACCTAATGTAGATATATATATATAGTAAGAATAATATGGTTGCAAAGATTTTTGTGGTAAAAACTGTTGTATTAATTTTGCATTTTTCCTTTTGTTCTTTTAGATAAGAAGAGAATATTAATTTAAAAAAATATTGTTTTAATTATCATATTAAACGAAACTACTATCGTTTTATCAGTTAATCAAAGTCTAATTCTTAATCAGAAATGACTTTCTATCTATTTGGTTAAGGGGGCATATTAAATTTTTTTTTTTTAAATCCCTTAAACATTTAAAAAAATCACAAAGTTATTAAAAAAAATTCCTTAAATATTAAGTAAGAAAAAAAAAAAAAAAACAGCAATAGGTGGGTTCTGTTAGTGATATTTTTCTATGAGAATATCATTTCTATTGAAAAGTATTTATATTTATAATATTTGGATATTGAAATGAGATAAGATGAAATGAAATAGGATAAGACGGAAGTATTTCTTTATCTAAATCAGGCTAAGTCTAATCGATTATTGCATGTATGAAGCCCATGACTAATGATCAGATATGCAAAAAAATAAGTGTTAAAGGGAACATATTTTCATGGATTGGTCAAAGTAGGCCGGGACCAAAAAAATATGACATGCAGAATAGGCTGATTCCCTGCTAAGAAAACACCTTGATTAATAATTGGTCCTTGGGCTGTTTGGATAATGAGATGAACTGAGATAATTTATAAATAATAATAAAATTATTAATTAAAAAAAAAAAAAAAAAAGATGAGATAAGGAAAGGTGAGATCCAAACAGGCTAATCCAAACGGGCCTTTAAAGTCCCTATCTAGGAAGTGTAAAGAGGCTCCATTTGATAATTGTGGATCTAAAGTTGTTCCCCAACTCTGTTTGTTTTTTGCAGGACAACTCGGATAGCAGAGTAGATAGAGTGAGGCCCAACAGGCCCAACAATCCGATCTGCCTCGATCTGACATCCAGGGCAAATGGACCCCTCGAGCTGCCTCGATTTGAATGTATATAGATTAGTTTCTTAATTATTATATTTAAAAAAAAAGGGACAAGATCTTAAATTTTGATTACCGGAGTTTCTCCCCGATTGGTGACAGACAGTTGGTAAAGCAGCAGACCATTCTCTTGGGAAAATAGATAAGTTTGCAGTTTCCCCTTGAAATTATTGTGGAGTTATATTGACCAAAATGTCTTGAGAGCTGAGTATGAACTGGTATTGTTGAATATGATTTGATGGTCTATCTCGAGATCTCCTAGCTTTTTATATATCTGAATAATACTAAAGGGTACTTACATCTAGTCTTGTTGGTTTATTTTATAAGCCATTTCATTAAAGTTATGAATAACACCAGTAGGACTCTTCATTTTGTTCTCTTATTTTAACAGCTGATATATATGTATATATTTTTAAATGATTAAGAAAGTGATTATTAGTATATTGATATTTTTTAAAATTTTTTTTAAATATTTAAAAAATATTTAAAATAAAAAGCAAAAAAAAAGAAAAATACAATTTGCACTAAGCAGCGCACAGAGTAGACAGATATAGGCGACAGAGTAGCACCACTCTAAAGTTATTTGCCACTTATATGATCAGAATCAGCGTATGGTAATTTTGTTAAGATTAAATTTTAAAAAAATACTTTTAATTTTGAAATGTGTAAGTTTTGTGCACGCCTTTAGGAAAAAAATGAAATACCTATAAAAACATTACTTTTTTTTTTTTTTAAATAAGTGCTCGAATATTGTACACTTCTAATTGTATCTAGCATTATCCCGCCAAAAAAATTGTGATGAATTAAGGAAGTTATATATCAATTAATCTTTAATAATCTTAGTGTATAATATAAAATCAGTATCGATAGTCTGAATATAAAGCACCTGAGAACTTATGACTGAAAAGTGTACTTTTAACTATTATTTTGGTATACATTTTCCTCCTTTTGGTCCCGTAGGTGTGTGTTGCCATTGCGACCAAAAATGCAGAAAATTCAAATACTGTTGCCATTTGATTCCATGCTGGTAGACATAACTACAAGATCCACAGGATCAGATCTTTTTCTTGTCGATTCTACGTTGGCATTTCGGAGGAAAGCATTTTCATGCAGATACATTTTGCCTCTTTTTAACACCATCCAATGCTTGATTGCCGGCTAAGATTAACCCACATCGTTTGTATGTTTTCAGTTATTTGTAATGAAAATTACTATTTTTTTTATTAAAATGAGTCTATTTTTATTACAAATAATTATTTTCATCACAAATTAAAGAATATTGTTGTGTCCCTATTCTCTACGCACTCACGATGTATTATGGAGAGTATAAAAGCTATGGAGATAAGTTGATTGAACCCAATAACATTTGATTTGAGCTTAATATGGTGCCCTGTCACATATTGTGATTGAAAAGATGATCGACATGATGTAGAGTAGAAGAAAGTGGAGATTTTTCCTAGTGCTTAGTGCTGAAGAATTTTCAGTACGCATCGAAAAATTTGACCGGATCGAACTGGATTGAAAATTCTTGTGGTTGATTTTGGTTCATCACTTGTGGGTTTGAAGGGGTTTGGTATGATCTCGAAGTCTGTAATTCTTGAATTGGATCAGATTGAAACTGACTGAACTAGTATATATATTTTTAAATATATATAATATATTAATTATATAATTTTTATCTACTCTGTTATCATTAATTATATAAAATATTAAATAATATATGCTATCAATTAATAAAGTATCATAAGGCATTTGATAATATATGTAGATATATAATATATTCATACATACTCTACTATTTAAACTTAATTAAAATAATTAGGTAATTTTTTTTTAAATACCTAAGTTGTAAGCAAGTATGAATAATCTATGTACAATGAAATTATTTGATATTCATTAATAATATATAAAATGTTATAATTTTAATTTTTAATATAGAACATTATTAATAATTATGCATACTAAAGTCTAAGTTAGTAAGTGGTAATTATCAACATCATAAATATAATTATAGTTAAATATTTTTTTATATAAGTTAGTTACATAATCCACATTAATAATTAACTTAATTTTAATTTTAGTAATTTAAATATATTTTTATTAATTTATTTCTAAAAAAATAAAAGATAAAAAAATTAAGCCGGACCAAATGGACCAATCCGGTTCAGCTCCTACGGGTGTT